>APFE031148619.1:27073-111453 GCA_000404065.3 Pinus taeda | reverse complement strand
ATAACAGATGCCCCCTAATATATGAGGTCAGAAGGGGTACATGATGGCCGAAATATATTAAGCAAGTACATGGAAAGGAAACCTGCCAAAAGTTGAGGAGTACTTCACCGGAAGTCAGCCTGCCAAGCCACAAAAGAAGATCAGAAAGAAACACCGTCTGAGGCGGGCATACCCATGCTCAGAGAAAGCAAAGCATGTCCGCATATCAAGTACAAACGGATCCACTAAGTATACAAGTATAAATGACTGGAAAATACATAATGGATCATCTGATCATGATCGAACAAGTACATGTCTGAATATCACATATAAAATTGTCAATGATGCTGAAAAATACAACGGATCACTAATATCAAAGACTGATCCCAAAAGGTACCAACTGAACATGATGGAAAAGGATGGTACTACACTGCAAACTCAGGCGCCAGCATATAGAATGTCGCCATGACTGACTGCAACATATAAGGTGGAGTGGTATCAACTAGCAGCAACAGGAGCAACTGTCAAGTGAACCAATGAATGCTGATACAACCTGAGGTCTTCACCGACTGCCGTGGTACATTTCTACACCATGGGAATAAATGATTTGAATTCGACCATGTGAGAAATCATTTGATTACCAGTCATTGATGTATATCGTTAACAAACGCGTACTCACCGATAATGATAATGAGTGTCAAGGTACCCAGTACAAAATGACAAGTGTGAATAAATGAGCTGAAGTCGAACACCTGTAAGAATCTATCGATCAGGAGACAATGATGGTTTCCCACTGTCGATAGAGAAGGATCTGCCACTAATGACTGCAAACCCCAAGGTACTGCCAAATGGACTCTAGATCTTTGCCCCAGAGCAATGAGTCGGAGTCGATAGGGAAAAATCCGCTAGAAGGAAGGCATTAAGGCATCCTTCATCAATCTAGCGCGAGTGTAACCCGTAGGCCAATAATGTGGAAGGAATCGGACGAAGAAAGATGTAGTAACCAAACCGAGGTACGTTTCCGGCGTACACAAGATGTGGCTAGCGCACGGCAGAAACCATCTGAACCAACCAATAATGTAAGCTGACACAGAGGCGGGGTATCCACCAATAGGGTCAAATGGAAACCAAGGTACCGCACGAATCCCAATGTGTGATAATGTATGCTGATGTCGAACACAAGGGAAACCACTCAGTCAAAGACCCATGATACTGATCGATGTTGAGCACAAGGTAACCTATCAATAATGAAAATAGGGCCAGGGTGCAGCTCTAGGTCTATTCTCAGAGCAAGATGTCGTCGTCGATAAGGACAAGACCCGCCGGCAAGAAGTCAATGGAGACCTTCTTAAACAAGCATGAGTAAAGGAACAATATAATTGATGTGATAATAGACATGACACTGACAACTAGGGATGGCCGACTGAAAAATGAGTCAAGAGACACCGCAGAGAGGCCGACTCAAGCTAACTTCCCTTGAACAAAAGCACGACTCAATGTGACTATATGGCAGCATATGATGTCTCTGTATAAGTTCGTCATGCAGGAGGCACGAAAGAACCCTCCATATGATTGGAAGAGATAACGAATCGGGGGAGAACTGACTCAATAACAAGGTTACGACGTACCTAAGTCAAACTAAATCCCACCCACATGGAGGAGACTTTGTTTTGAGTGCTTTGTTCAAGGGCGACATGAATGACTCTAGTTTCCAATAATAAATGGAAATACTGTCCCGTTCCCGCTCTTTTTGGAATATTTTTTTTTTTTGTCTTTTTCTGTTAAGCTCGAAAAAGAATAAAAGAATGCTATGGTATAGTGGAAAGAACGAGTGTCGATGAAACAGATGATCTAGTTCCTGGGAATGGAACATTCCTATGCTCAATGCAGGGAGGCGAAAATTGATCAGTGACACTCAAAGGTGTGTTCCTTCCATGGGTCATGGTGTGTCAAGTTGCAGAAGTAAAACGTATGCAAGTTTGATTTTGCAGTCGTCATGGTCAAAATTTGGCTTAAACACGAGTCCAAGTGAAGCTGGCTCTAGGCCAAAAGGTGCAATTGGTCAACATGCAATGCAGTAGTACAACTCAACACAAAGGAGCCTCTAGGGTATAAGGCCAGAACAAAGCGAAGAAGCTAAGAGGAATGAGTCTTCAACGCATAAGTTATGGTGGGACTACAGAGGACTCCCGAGCCTACTCAAATTGGAGCAACATGGGCAACAAATGTCAGTGAGGTGCTAACTACGATGCCCATGTAAAGGATGGCTCTACCATCATGTCATGATTTTAAAAATCGGCAAGCGAAGATGGCTTACGAACCATAACACGATGGGATCGACCCTATGGCAGATGTATCAACAGATGGAGGCTAGTATGCATAATGTAATAGAAAAATGATGTCCCTAACCTATATGCCAGTGAGAAAATGATACCTGCCATGACGGGTTAGCAGTCATGGAACCGTCTCGAAAAATTCGAAAATGTCCAAAATATCCTGAAAAACAAACCATTCTCGACATTCCAAGCTCCCAAGTTAAAAGTCACATGAGGCCAAACAAAATAAAATTTTGAAAAAAATTTGCATTTTCAAAACTTATAAAAGGGATTTTGGACTCACCATTTTTACTAGTTGAGTTGGAGAGAAAATATTTGGAGCCAAAGGAGCAAATTTCCCGTGTGCCAAATTCGACCGTTCAAATTCTTCAAAATCTTCCAGGTAACTCTTATACTTAGCTTGCAATTCATTGTGACTAGTTTTAGGATTTTTCATTAATGTTTCACCGTTGAACTATTGTTCAAAATTTCACCGCGGCGTATACGCGGGTTGATAATATGAAACCCGCGTACACGCGGGCCCTATACGCGACTGTGTGTACAGTAACCTGCGTATACGCCGTGAACCAATTTTAATCAAAAACTAACGGTTGAAACTCAATTTTTTCTCAGGATGCCGATCACATGGCGTGAAAGAGAACATGCAGCGGTGGATAATGAAGTTATGAATGATCCTCAAGCCTTGGATGCTTTACGGGGATGTGGCTTGCTCAAATTCTTCAAACTGCCGAACATGAAAGACAATGTACAACTGCTTGAAATGCTCATTGACTATTGGGACGTCAAGGAGGAAGCCTTCATGATTGATCAAATGCCACTCAGAGTAGAAGTGGAGGATATTTATTTTATCATGGGCCTTTCTCGAAGGGGAGAGGTAGTACAGTCCCGAGGCAGGACACGGAGCAGTCTCACTATAGAGGACTACGTACAGATATACTACCCAGGACATCCCAAGAAAGTTGGGAGCCAGATCTCTATTGCACATGTGGCGAGTTTATCGTTGAGGATCATCCTGTTCACCATAGCTCGAGTGAATGGATCGTCCTCTCTACATCAGGCATCACGGCTCACCATGAGA
Organism: Pinus taeda; assembly: GCA_000404065.3. Classification (NCBI taxonomy): domain Eukaryota; kingdom Viridiplantae; phylum Streptophyta; class Pinopsida; order Pinales; family Pinaceae; genus Pinus; species Pinus taeda. The sequence goes on along the minus strand of APFE031148619.1, from coordinate 108,060 downwards.
GTGGCAGTTGATTGTGTCACTACTGTGTTCGACTGGTGTACTCCTCTTCTAGCCAGCATGAAGAGCCAGCTCACTTCTATTAAGAGGGGACAGACCAAGAACTTTGGCTACGAGACTATCTTGTGCACTTTCTTCTTTGAGAGGATTCCCGCACTCCGCCCCAGGGTAGCAGTTTCCATAAGCACCCCACGCAATCCACGCATGGGCCGGTGGGCTGATCTGATGAAACATCTGGGGGGTGGGGAGGTTCCTAGGACTGCTTTCGACGATGACTTCTTCACCTGGTGGGATCAGCAGATCATCGCCGTAGATGACTACCCCTATGCTGGGCTGGATTTCCGAGGAGATCCTGACCTAGCATTACCGCCGGACGCAGCATGGGGTGAGATTGGTAAGGATTTTTTGATTTTATGTTTTTTTTTGGATTTTTCAAATATAATGATGCATTTTGAAAAATATTTTTTGATGAGATTCAAATGACTAATATAATGATCATGATCCAGACATTGGGCCAGTACGACTAGATGGACTCTCGCGGCACAGACGACGCGGCGGAGGAGCCGAAGAGGCGGCTGCTAAGACAGAACGGACTCTACACAGCGTCCAACGAAACTTGACAAGACTAAGCTGTCGAGTACCGATGGCTGCTATAGAGGACCTTCCTGAGGATATGCAGCGTCATGTGGTTGGCATGCCACGTGACTGGGTTCGCACTTTTCGGCATGTAGCCAATGCGATAGTTACCTACTTGGCCGCTCATCCTAAGCCGGGGCATTAGATATGCCGGACATGATTATGGGCATTTGAGTCCCAATTTTGTATATTTTTGGACAACATATGTACACTCGAGATGCTTTTATGATGATGATGATATATATATATATATACAGTTTGACTTTTTGATGCTTGATTTTATTACGATGAATGATTCATGTGCTAGTTTAATGCTTGATTAGCAATAGAATCAGCTAACCAATTATGAGATCTTGGAATGTGCAAATAATTAATATAAACAAATGATCTTTGCAAGAACCTCACCCTTAAATACTGGCGATATAAACATGGATCCCTTACCCGATAAATGTTGTTTAATTGAGACACTATCAATTGAGAATCGAGATAGACTACCAATGAGTCAATCTCATAAGAGATTGCCTCGAATAGTAAATTAATAACGACAGTATACTCAGCCATATTATTTGAAGCAGGACCAATGCATACACCTCTTGATACCATCAATTGACCAGTTGGATAATAAAGTACCCAAGCTGCGGAAGCGAGATTCCGAGTGTGCCGACTAGCACCATTGGTGAACCCAAAATAGACCAAGTCATCCATCAATACCTACAACAGCAGACCAAAAAGTGTTGACATCACAAAACTCTCGATGATATATGTACAAATATACATAATATACAAAGAATCCATTTCCTAACTCCTACTTAAGCAAAGTACTTCTTTAGGTAGAGCCCGTTTCGAGGCTTCGCCAGCTTGTTTCCCTCAAAATCGATTAACTCATACGACCCTTTTTCTAAAACTCGTTTAATAATGAAAGGACCATACCACATAGGCTTAAACTTGCCTACCCCAAGGTGTCTTTATCTTGGTCATAGACCAAGACAAGGTCACCTTCAGAAAAGATTCTAGGACGGATAGATTTATCATACTGCGTTTTGACCCTGTTCTTATGAGCCTCATTCATCGTGGCGACATCTCAACGCTGCTCATCGAGATGGTCCAAGTGAAGGAGGTGCTCTTTGAGATTCGAAGTCTCTGGAAGGAGCTCTACAGCTAACTTGAGAGATGGAATTTCACATTCGATCGGAAAGATAGTTTCCATCCCGTAAACCAACTGAAAAGGCGTAAAACCAGTAGCAGTCTTTACGGAGGTCCGGTATGCCCAAAGAGCCGAATACAACATAACGTGCCAATTGGACCGTTTTTTGTCGATTTTCCATTGGATTATCGTCTTAAGAGTTTTATTAACTTCCTTGACCTTTCCATTGGCCTGAGGATAATAAGGAGACGAATTCTCTTGGAGGAAACCTACTTTAAGATCCAATTCAGACATCAGTTGATTCTGGAAGTGACTGCCATGATCAGTGACAATCTCGGGACACCGAATCTTGAGATAACCTGATTGAAAAGAAACAAATCTGCCTTGTCACTATCATTTTTATAAGTGGGCATGGCCTCGGCCCATTTCGTAAAGTAGTCTACAACCACAATAATATACTTGTGATTCGCCGCTGAAGGCGGATTACAGGTTGTAAAATCAATACCCCACTTAGTAAAAGGACCGATGGTGACAACGGGAAAAAGAGGAGCTGGATGAGCGTGCATCTTTCGATTAAAGATCTGACAAGGGTGATAGCGTTTGACCGCTTCTACACAGTCTTTAAAAAGTGAAGGCCAAAAATAGCCAGCACGTAAGATGCGCTGGGCTGTAGCAAGCCCCAATAGATGACTACCACAAGGTCCACTGTGGCAATCATTAAGCACTGACTCTGCTTCCTCCAAGGTTAAACAGCACCGAAGCATTGAATCAACCCCTCGACGGTATAAGGTATCACCAATGATAACATAATTTTTAGCCATGTGACGTAATTTACGACGTTCATCCTTGGAGAAAGTAGAGGGAAACTTCGAAGTCTAGAGATAGACAATGATATCTCCATACCAACGGTTGAGTGAAGAGATGAGGAATAAATGTTCATCGGGAAAACTTTCCTCATAAAGAGTATCCCCTCCACAAGGTAGCTCAGAAATTAACTCAGCGAAAACCATGGATTTCTTAGACTTGGCTGACAAGAACTTGAGATCGAATTCTTGCAAGATGACTATCCATCTATTATATTTTCCCCCAATCACTCGCCTACTGAGGACAAATTGAAATGGATTGACCGCCGCTAAGACAAAAGTTTTACGTAGCAAAATATAATGACGGACCCGCTGAACAACATGGACAGCTACTAAGGCCAACTTCTCAACCGGAGAATAGCGAAGTTCAGGACCTATTAAGCCTGGGCTCAAATAATAAATCACATGCTCGATGAGAGCATTGTCCTCCTAAACTAGAACCATACCAATGGTTGATTCTGCTGCAGTGAGATATAAAAGGAAGTCTTTGCCATAATCCGGTGGACTCAAAACTGGGGTAGAGACTAATGCTTTTTTCAAAGCATCGAACAATCGTTGCGCAAAGTCGTCCCATACAAATGGAACTCCTTTCCATAGCAACTGCATGAACCCTTTAGTGATCTCGGCATAGTTTGCTATAAACCGCGTTAAGAAATTAGCCTTCCCTTGAAGACTCTAAAGTTGATGAATTGAGGATGGGGGAGGCAACCAAACTATTGCTTCAACCTTGAAGGGATCAACCCAAATCCCTTCATTTGACACAATGAACCCTAACAACCGACCGGATGTAACCGCAAAAACGCACTTGTTGGGATTCAACGGGATTTTATAAAAACGACATCGCTCGAAAACCATTCGAAGGTGGCTAGGGTGATCAATTCTCTTTCGAGAATGAGCATCGAGATCATCTAAGTACACTTCGATGACATGCTTGATGTCGTGGAAAGCATATGACATGTCCCGCTGAAAGGTAGCTCCGACATTTTTAAGACCAAAAGGCATCTTTCTATATGCAAAGGTACCCCAGGGACATATAAAGGTTGTCTTATGTTGGTCTTTAGGACGGATAGAAATTTGATTTATAACTAGAGAATCCATCCATGAAGGAGAAAATCTCATTACCCGCACACTCGTCGATAATCTGATCAATGAATGGCGTGGGGTAATTATCTTTGGGACAAGCCTTGTTTAGGTCCCTAAAATCGATGCATACTCAGATTTTTCCTTGCTTTTTATCTACAGGGACTGGATTAGAAACCTAATCAGTAAGAGGAAGAGGGTATATAAAACCTGACTTTAGCAGCTTCTCCACTTCCGCTTTGATAGCTGTTGCTTTCCTAGGGTTGACTGGCCGAAGCCTCTAGCGAACTGGTTTGGAGTTTTCGTACGTCTTGATCTCATGTTGAACTATAGATGGGTCAATGCCAGACATTTCTTCATAAGACCAAGCGAATACATCCCGAAATTCCTTGAACAGGTTGGTGTAAATTTGAATTTCTTCAGGGGAAAACTCAATTCCGATGAAGAGATTCTCGATCATGTTAGGGTCCCTAGAGATGTTTATAGGTGTTGTTTTTGAAATCACCGACATATTACCTTCGGCACGAACGTGTGCTGGAGCCAAAGGGTTTGAAACCGTACAAACATCACTAGTACAAAGCTCAGAGAATCTAGATTCTACTTCTTGCAATGGAGGAAGAAAGTATGAACAATGGTGTAAATCTTCCCAATGTCGATCTATACCCATCATTGCTTCAAGAATTGCTTCTTCCGAAGGCAAAACTGAATCTAAGCTGTCCAAAGCGGAGTTAGAGTCGAGGCTCCAAGCCGGGGCCACATCGCCATCTAACTCCTCTTCGGAAAAAGGAGTAGAATGGTCATTTGCATAGTTGACGATAGACTGATATCTAAGCTCAGCTGCAGATATAGGAAATACCATTCGATTCCCTTGTCCTTCAACTAATGTGGTCGTAGGTGAAGGCAAGGTCCAAGGGTCTGAAAAATAACGCGTTTGAAAGAACTCTTCTTGAGAAGACTCCTTAGATGATGAAATGGCATTGATTTTAGCGATAGGAGAGGGAAACTCAAAAGTACCCATCAATGAGGAATACATCCCTACTCCTAGATTCTCGGTAGGCGGACAAGGGTTATCCACTAACGGAACAGTAGAGTCGGAGCTTTCTTGAGGATCAACTAAACAATAATCCAATTTATGAACCTTCACGATTTTCCCCTCATGAGGAAAGCAAATGACAAGAAACATAGTCGAAAAAATGGCATCCATTTCGTATACCCAGTTCCTTCCTAGGAGGATATTATATTCTAGGTTAGCATCTACGACTTTTACTTCAATATTAACGACCTTCCCCCCAACACATATAGGAAAGGCCGGGATAATCCCATGCGACTTATGAGAATGGCCATCGAATGCAGTCAAGACGGTAGGTGAAGGGACAACCGAAGGTAATCCAATAGCCTTCCAACATGACATCGACATGACGCACGTGGAAGCCCCTTCATCAATAACGGTACGAAAAATCTTAATTTTCTGGGATGTAGACTTTATTTGAAAATCCATATGATGAGGGAGTCGCATTTTGACATTTAACATGTCGAAAGTGAGGACTAAAGAATTAGTTGGATCAACTGCTCCAATCGCGGAAACTAAATCACTTCTCTGAGCGGACATAGCGCACGGACTCTGAGCCAGTTCTTCCACAATGGAGTAATTCTGGGTGGCCCTAGCATTAGGATTAATAGTCGCGCATTTAGCGGAACCTTTCGGTATCCATGGTATAGTCTCAACAGGGGTTCGCTCGATATGAAGGTCAGTACTTCCGGGAACAACCTTGTCCTTGGAAGTTTCAGCTTCACCATAATCACGTGACCGAGTAGCCACATGGATGTTAGAACCCATCATGAAAACATTCGACGTTTTTCCCCTTCCTGGTTGCCCCCTGCGGAGGTTCCAGGGTTTGGACTCGCGCCAGCAAGAAGTTGCTACCCTTGGGGTAAAGGGTTGGTTAACACAGCTTCAGAACTAGAAGTCCTTTGGTGCCCTAACAAGTGCTGAGCATCTTCAATCTTGGGGAAAAGATGAGTTAAATGGTCTCCATTGCACAACTTGCATGGAAACTTGACTTTCTTTTTCGACTCATTTCTACCACCACCAGCATTATTGTTGGATTTATTTGCATCAGGCTTCCCATCCTGGTTCATTTTCTTACCTCGTCCTTTCTTTTTCCCATTGGAATTTTGATTTCCTGTGGGGTTATCAAATTGGACGGCATTAATCGAAGAGGTTTGGGAAGCCGTAGGATTAGACGATGTGACTTGGTTGTTAGAAGCAGTTTGTAAAGACAACTGTTGCAATTGATTCAACAAGTTCACTGTATTCGTGTCTACCGACCCAACAATACCATCTGCGTGGGGACCTGGCTTCGACTTAGCTACGTCAACCTTAGACCCAGGAGCATCTGGAAAGTACTTTTGTAGGATCCCAGACTGAGAGTATATCAATTCTAATTGTTGGGCCCTAAAAATGGCTTGCTCCTCAGAATAGACCCTAGACATGGAGAAATCCTTGGAGATCTCAGGTATCAAAGACTTCAAAAACCACTTGAGACGGTACTCTGGAGGGATTTCGGCTTTAATGAGGCTCTTTCTCCGTCTCCATTCCTGAATATGATCAGAAATGTGAGTTTCCCTATCCTGACGAAAAGTGGCCACTAGTTCTGTTCCGGCATCATACCAGACAGGCAATTGAAAATGGTTTAAGAAAATATTGGCTAAGTCAGCGAATGACGTAAAGCTGCCCCCAAGCAACTCTATATACCATTTGGCCACATTACCAGTCAAGATGCGTTGAAATAATCTCAACCTAACCGAGTCATCGATTAGGGAGTTCGATGAGCACCATAAGTGGAACGTGGTTACATGGTCGCCTGGGTCCTCACCACTCTTCCCTTCGAATTTTGGAATGTCCGAAGGGAGTTTGGTTGGGCCCAGAGGCCAGGCCGGATTGCACTTGATTGGATCATTGGTTAACTTAGTGAGATCTAGCAAGTTCAATGTTGCCAGAAACGGAAGTCTAGGAGGAGCTTGGGGATTCCACCCTGAGTGGGCGGAACTCCCAAAGCTCTGAAAAGATTGACCTTGATTTTGGAAGGAACTAGGCTACTTGAAGTAACCAGTAGAACCCGCTGAACCAAAAGGCAAGCCTTGTGATCCAGCAAAACTCGGAGTTTGACCAACTCCGGCCGTATATCCACCATATCCAGCAAAGTTTCCTCCTGAAAAATTATAGGAGTTGATAACCACTGATATGGATTCCAAGCCGAAGCTAAGGGAGGAATACTTTGGAATGAACTAACTGTGGTATATGGCCTATTCTCATATTGGCCGAAAAATGGATTCCCAGTTCCGGCACTACTAAGCCCAGGGTTATTCCAACCTTGGAAAGGATTGCTGCTTTGTCCTACAGAAGAAAAAGGCATGGATCCTATTGTTGGGTTGGAATGTGGTATATGACCACTTCCAAATGGAAAACCTTGGAACGAAGTCGATCCACTCATCATGGACGTGGCGGCTCTGAATGGAGCTAAAGGAATGCCCTGTGAATGGGCGCCAAATGGGCAGAATCCAAAACCAAAAGCATTGGTTTGGGAATTTCCACTCGTGGACGGAATGGAGGTAGGCCCAACAAAAGACGTGCTAGCAAAAGATCCGAATAAAGAGACGGAGGGGATGGAAATAGTTCCTCCCCCTTGTACAGATATGGGAGTCTGTACAGTCGTAGCACTTGTAGAAGCCATGCTTCTAGTAGTGGTCATCGAAGGTAAGCGCGTATCGTAACCTGGACTTGACGGCCTATGCGTAAGAGTCCCAACATATTGTAATACGTGTGGATGACTAGATGGTAGAGGAGAATTCGGAGCCGCTAACGACTCTAAAAGTTCTTCTACCTCGATGTTATTCTCCGCTTGTAAGCGAACTCGAGAAAGAACTGGAGTGTTCCTCTCTTGTTCCGCGGAAGTACCAGGCCTTGCTTGAATACTAATGTCCCCGAAAGGAGGATCAATCCCTGATCCGTCAATTACCGTGGGACGAAACCCACCAGTATTATTACCTCTACGCCTTCTCAGAGAAAGCTCTAAACTCGGTGGTGAAAGACCACGAAGTCTTCGAGACCGTCTAGGAGATCGGTCAGCCACTTTGAATTTCTTGTTTAAGATCTAACTAAAGACTCAAAAAATTGAAAGCTAGGCCAACTAAGAGCACAAAGCACCCACTATAAAGTCCCTAAAGATATAGCCAGTCAAAAACCTTCCAAGTATTTCCATTCCGGGTGATTAGGACCGGACACCAAAATATGAGAAAGTGAAATAAGGGGCCTTCGAAAGATAGTCTGGGATGATGAGGGCCCAGGCCTATCAGCGAAGGTAATAGAGGAAGTTACACTGACCTCCTAACAATAGCCTGCGTTGGTGCAAGCCCCCAAGCTTCGCACGGGTTCCCTCCAGTAGTACTGTTGAGAGTGATACAACGTCGACCTCAGGTGCCACGGGATTCCCCTCCGCAACCACCTATGTAGTTACCTAGGAGTAGCAACTATGGATACCAACTCGTCGCAAAAGCCAGGCGGAACAGTCGTGAGGTAAGTTCGGACAAGTAGGAGAGGGGGTATCTCTCTTCCCTGTCTTCACAGACCCTCGTGCTTAACTCCTAGATCTGGAGCTTTCCTGGTCTTCCTAACGCTATTGGATTTTCTCTCATTATTCAGACTCCTACGTTTGACGTTTAAATGGCCTTGGAGAGTTAACTCTCCACTCACCTAATCCAAGGCCCTAAAATCCTAAAACTTGTTGGTGTATTTAACTTAAAAGAAAAGGTTCTAGTGAATTTTAGTTAGCGCTTGATTTTAAAATGGGTTGTTCTTTAAGTCAGGGGATGATGGAAGTGAAACTAGTGGTGTTTTTTAGACGCAAAAGAAATTAATAAAACCTAACTATATGCATGTGCACTTGTCTTTGTTTTTTGATGAAGAGTAATTTCTATAGGGTTCAAGGAAAACTTCTAATAAAACAAACTTTTCCTTTCTTTTCGTTGATTCACACTTCACACTCACAAAAGTTAACAAATCTATGTATGCCTAAAGAGATGCAAATCTATCCTAATGAAACAGCTATATGCTTGATGCAAGATTCAAAACAACTCTAAAAACAATAAATGAAAGTTGCTTTGCTTATCAAATTTTCTTTTGCCACTTAGAATGTCTAGATGGAATATGAGATGCTACCATTCATTTCATCTAAACACTAAAAACAAAACTCAAGACAAACATAAAGCACTTTCATTCACTAAAAGGAAACTAAATGAAAAACAAGTTCAAGAAAGCAAAACGAAGTCTTTCAAAAAGTTTTCTTCAAAGCAACAACAAAATAGTCTTTTCAAAAATGGTCCCAACAAAACTGAAACTTTGCGATTGAAACAATAAGCAACAAACACTTTTGCAAGCTGACACCATACAATGAATGAAAACTCAACAAAAATAAATGTGTTTAAAGATGCTTTTTAACAATCGAAAGCAGCAATGAAAGCTTTGGTAACAAAGACCAAAAAGATCAAAAAGACAATTTCAAGAAAGTATCAATCGACAACTTTCATGAAACAAAGAAGTAGATGGTCACAAAAAGTGGTTTTGTCAAGCAAACAAAAAGTCATCAAAAACCAAATTCAACACAAAGATTGATAACAATCTTTCTTCTCTGATAAATCAAAGTAGCCAAGATTTCAACAAGAAATCTTGCGTGCTTTTAGCAAAAAACAATGACGCTTGCAAAAACAAAACAAGACCAATACTCCTTACAATCAAAGAGAAATCAGAGTAAGACGCTTGTTGTAAAACAAACAACTGATACTGAAAAAATGACTATTTCAAACTGAATCAAACCACCAGACAAACCTTTAGAGACACAAAAATTTATAAATCTTGAAAATTACAATATATACGCGACTGTACTTATGTGCAGATTGCGTGTATATGCGACTATGCCTGAGGAAACCTGCGTATACGCGGGTTTAGTTTAGGAAACAAGCATACGTACGCTTCTGTAACTAAGGAAAATAGGGTATATGAAAGATTTCAAGAAAAATAAAAAACAAACTGAAGAAACTGGAAAAACTTAGAATTCAAGAATAGACCAGACAGTAACAGCAGACCAACAAGCAACTGAGCCCTGATTGGCTTGACAAACACCCAAACTAGGAACAACAAGAGTATTGTCCCTAGTGGAGTCGCTAATTCTGTTGAGGGAATTGCTCCCCTAGGGCTTTTGGGTGGAAATCCTAGTAGACTGAAAGTTGTCTAAACAGAGAAACACACATTCACACAATCATTATGCTATGATAAGCAAATTATATAGTAAGAGGGGCGTACCTCAGGTCCTACGTTCGAGAAGTTCCTCAAGGGTCCAAACCCTTCTTCAAGTCCCTTTCGCTCCTTTGTCCTGTAAAATAACCAATTCCAAAGAATACAGCAGTATATGGACAAAGACTTATAAATAAATCATCTTCATGTTATAAAACAAGGTAGATAGTTATGAACTTTAAACAACCATTCACATATGAATTCAAACATGAACATCATAAACATAAAGAAGAATCATATTGGGAACCAAGACGTGTTTCTTTATTATAGACAAATAGAATGTATAAAAGGAGTAATATCACCTGAGTAACCTTTCACAAGCTCCAAGCAAAGCTTCCTTCTAGATCCATCCAGCCTCAAGCCTTCAGCATATCTCCTTCCAAGACTCACTCCATGATGCCATAACTAGTGGATGAACATCAACACACAAGGAAACAAGGGTTTCCTGTATAAATGGGGGAAGTGCAGAAGGCACAAGGGTCTTCAGACCTGATCAGGGGGAAAAAACTCAGTATAATAACCTTGCTCTATGATCTCTCTCCCTTTAGGCCCTCCCTTTGATGTCTTTTTATACCAATTCCAAAGTAGTTTTTTAGTTAGGAATTGGTTGGGGACAGTTGAGGCCACGGGCACTAACAGGTGATCAGCAGGTAAAACCCGTGATCTCCGCCCGAAAATAAGGAGTTTTTTATTTTTTTAAGTGTTTTAATACATATACGCGGGTTAGGTATGTATGAACCCGCGTATACATGCGTTTAACTCAGGGCAATGTCGCGTACAGGGAATAAAACACTGTTTTTTAGATGTTAGACCAGGTCTGGAAGGAGGGGTTGCCCTAGGCCATGGGTGTAGCATCACAAACCATAATGGTGAGATTTGGAGCTATAACAGGAAAACTTTGGAAAGAGGACATGGTTGATGAAATGGCATCTTTGCACAAAAATGAGGCTTGGGATCTGGTGTAGTTTCCAGCTGGAAGGAAACCCATTGGTAGAAAATGGGTGTTCAAGAAGAAGACAAATGCATAAGGAAAGGTGGAGAAATACAAAGCTCGGTTGGTAGCAAAAGGTTATTCCCAGGTATCGGGAATTGATTTTGGTGATATATTTTCTCTTGTTGCCAAGGTAAGTTCTATTAGATTACTTTTATCTGTTGCTGCTGCTTTTGATTTTGAGGTAGAATAGATGGATGTGAAGACAACATTTCTTCACGGGGATCTGGAAGAGGAAATATACATGAAGCAACCTGAAGGCTTTGCGGTGAAGGGTAAGAAAGAACTGGTATGCAAGTTAAAGAAGTCTATGTATGGGTTAAAATAGTCATCAAGGATGTGGTATCATAAATTTGATACATTTATACGGGGACTTGGCCTCACCAGAAGCAAAGCATATCACTGTGTGTATTTTAAATTAATTGGTGACCATGTTATTTATCTGGTATTGTATGTGGATAATATGTTGCTGGTTGGAAATGAAAAAGAAATTATCTAGGATTTGAAGACGCAATTGTCCTCCAAATTCGACATGAAAGATCTTGGTGCTGCAAACTATATTTTGGGCATGGAAATTAAAAGAGATCAGAAAAAGAGGAAGCTCTCGTTAAACTAGAGGAAGTATGTTGAGAAAATACTATAGAGGTTTAATATGCAGGATAGTAAACCGATGAAGGTTCCTATTCCTGTAGGTGTGAGGTTATCTGCTGAACAATGTCCCAAGACACAAGAAGAGGAAGAGGACATGTCCCGTGTTCCAAATTCAAGTGCAGTCAGTAGCTTGATGTATGCAATGGTCTATACTAGACCAGACATTGCACATGCAGTGAGAGTATTGAGCAGGTTTATGTCAAAACCAGGGAAGGAGCATTGGACACAAGTGAAGCGGGTTTTCAGGTATTTTTGTGGCACTAGTGATTATGGTTTGTGCTACCAAGGAAGATTAGGATTGAAAAAAATGTTGGATATTCGTGGTTGATGCAGACTGGGCTGGACATCTAGATCAGAGAATATCTACAAGTGGGTATGTGTTTAACCTATTTGGAGGTGCAGTCAGTTGGATGTGTAAGAAACAATCTATAGTGGCATTATCAACTACAGAGGAAGAATACATGGCATCCACTCACGCAACCGAGGAAGTAGTTTGGTTGCAGAGATTATGTTCAAGTATGGGGTTAGTACAGGGAGCTATAAGGATAGACTATGACAGCCAATGTACAATTTCCTTGGCAAAGAACCCCACATATCATTCAAAGATGAAGCACATTTATGTTTAGTATCACTTTGTGAGGGATATGATAGAAGACAAAAAAGTGTTGCTAGTAAAGGTGGACACTTTGAAGAACACTGCAGATGCATTGACAAAATCTATGAACTCTAAGAAGTTCTCTTGGTGTAGAGAGACAATGGGTTTTTTAGGGGTGGAAAAATGACTAAGCTCTCTTGTGGCCCCATATGGAAAGAAAACAACAAATGGGAGAATTTTGGGTTGTGTTATATTCTTTCCACGACTAGCCCACTTAGTTAATAGGGGGGTTAGAAGGGGGGTGGAGCCCCCCCTTTGTTGCGCTGATTGTGTAGCGGGGGGGGGGTCATAGGGGGTTTGAGGCGTACCCATAATCCCACTTTATGGGGTCCAGGACAACACCCTGGAAAATTTTGGTTTTGGACCCTATGTTAGGATGGGTGGACCCACCTATGGTTTTTTGCATGATTTTCGCACATGTTTTTGGACACGATGGTTTTCGGTCCATGTTATTGGATGCTTCGAAATGTATAAATATTTATTATAACATTGAAAGGAGCATAATGAAAAATCAAGCTGGTAGTCCCGGTTTTGGGATCCAGGGGAAAATCTATTTGTATATGTGTTTTATGTGTTATGCTCTTGCATTGTTTATTTTCTGTGTTTTAGAATTCGCATGCAGGTAATTTCTGTATGCGGTTAAAACCTACATGGCCTTCCCACTTACCCCATGAATAGTCATGGTCCCCTCTATACCTTCTCAGTTGAACTCAACATAAGATTCAACATAATCACAATGTTTTGAGTTGGGAAGGATAGTGCAGCATGCAAGCTTAACATTTTCAGAGTATATTTTTTCATCTCTTGTGTTGTTCCGCTACCAGCAGGCTTGGATAGTACCCTATTGGATTCATTCAGGAACTCAAACATTGCTCAGCTACCAGCAAGCCTGGATAGTACCCCGTCAGAGTTTGTTTCTTCATTTCTTTGCACCAAAATGCTTTCTCTTTTTTCATCTTTATTTATTTATTTAAAGAGGACTGTGCATTGGCACTTATTTATTTTGGGACAAAAGAGGGATCTTGACTTATTGAGAGAAGTAGAGGTTTTTACTTCAGAGAAGCATATAGAGACCTCTAATTTAGGTTTGCTCATTTAGATTTCCCCTTCTCCATTTATACTATTTGGATAAGCTTGAGAACACCAAAGAAAAAAAATGAGTATAGGCATGTGGTTTCCAGACTAGACATGGGTTCATGGTTGAACCAAAACTCTCCTTACGGATGGATCGTATTTTCCGTCGGAAATTCATCAGCCAAAATATGTAACCAAAACAAGGAAGATGGACAAAAGGCTAGCAAAATGTTGAAGTGTCATAAGACTCTTTATAATTCGGCCACACACATACTAAGAAGCCAAAATAGGTGCAGGCACAACACTTATTCACATGATGAAAATGAAAGGAGAAACTCAACAAGAAAGAAAATAATACAAAAAGAAAGAAAACACACAACAAGGAAATAAAACCAGAATACAAGAGAACAAAATGGCTAAAGAGGACATGATGTAGAGCTAGAATATGAAAACGAGGACATACTACAGGGAACGAGTGCATAATGAGTGCAAGAGAGGGAAAAATAGGCTACAACTAATACTACTCCTAACCTAATAGCTAGAAGATCGGGGTCACGTGTAATGAAATTTCCAGTGAAGCCACTGTAGTTGTTCCTGACCTGCATTCACATAGATACGAACAGTTAAAACACATGTAAAGAAATGTGCAACGGAAAAGATAAGAACCTTAATAACTGGCACAAGAAAAGGAAGACCTTGCCTGTGGGCAAAAATATGTTTCACAATCACTACTTTCATCCAATTCGAATTCTTACCTTTCTGATGAATACCATCTCTCAACAAACCTTGGAAGCTTCCCATTGATATGTCCTGATCTACACTGAACCCTTTAGCAAGAGCGATGGAAGATCGAAACTTGTTGTTCCCGACAGAGCTTGCCAAGTAAGATTATTCCAACCATTCAACTATTGGATCGTACAATTCGTGACAACCCTATTGAAATATTTGAAAAGATGATTTTTCAATTAGAAGAATGGGATTATGATGAGAATATTGTAGGGGGGAATAGATCTGATCATTTTCAAACTTGACATCAAGACAATGAGGACCCGACATAACTATCAATGAAGGCTGAAGTGTTTCAACTACTCAGAAAAAATATGAACAGTGAGATATTGAACGATGAGGGTAAAGAGATGTAAAACCACTGTCCTTGACAAACATCAAGGATAGAAGAATAATCAGATGAGTTGATTGAAGCATCAGATTCCCAATTTGTGATCAACAAAGATAAACCAATTTAAACAGTTTCATGAACATTATGAATAATACAATCATCTTCTTTCCATGTTGAATGTGACAGTACATTTATTCGTAAATGGTGACACACTATACTAGCATCATAATTATCAAGAGAAGTGGGAAGGGAGGTTAGTACAACAGACACATAACACTAGTCAGGGTGGAAACATAAAGGAGATTGATTCATGCAATAACTTGTGTGTACATTTGCAATCAAGAGGGTTTGGGTGCAATGAAGGACAAGCTTCGAGATATGATATTCACAGGGAAAGATAGGAGTTATTCATCATGAAATACATGCAATAGATATGATTCATTAAGCCAAAGATTGTCTTTGGAATGATCAACTCCCATGAGAGGTACACATTCCAAACCCGAGTTTGCTACAATAGACATGTATGAAGATGAATGAACCAAAAAATATTACTGAGTCTGGTCAGAAGTAAAACATCGATTGTTTGAAAGATTACATCCAAAATACCAAACATATTTGAGAAAGAGATTTAGACTAAATAAAACCATGCAAAAAGAAGGATTATGTAAGAGAAACCAGATCTGACTTAGTTCAGGGGACTTACTAGAGTCAAAAGATCCTGACATAACCATCAATGGAAGTTGAAGTGCCTAGATTCCCTTACAGGTCCCGAAACTTCCTAGGATTTTAGAATCATATTTTGAAGCTTGAATCAAATCAAGGATGGTTTGGGGATAACTGTTGTTGTTGGTTTCAATTCTTCTTACTAGATGGTAACCATCCTTGTCACAAGTTTCACCGGATTTTTCAACTTCAACAATCAGATTACTCAAGTGGAGAGGCTCTTCTGATAGAAAATTCAAATAAATGAATGGGGGAAATTTCGTGAGCAAGTTTATTTGAAGAGTTGTCTTCATGCAAGAAAAGAGATGACAAGGGATCGAAAGGGTACTCTATGTTTTGATTGTTTTCATGTCGTAGATAATCTCACCAACTTGTCTCAATTGGGAGGTTAACTCATGAGATGATGGAAGTGAAGAATATGGAGTACATTCATCACAAGTAGATGTATCGCAGATGGTACAACACAAGGGAGAGTGAGATGAAGAGGAATTTTCAATAAACACACCTTCTTTAACCAAATCAGATTTTGGATCAAAGGTAATATCTTCATGAGAAATCGAAATATTAGGTGATGCACTTGGGCATTCGTTACCACATACATCAGTAAAGTTTTCCCCATCAAAATGGTTGTTTCCCAAGGCTACAGATTGATCGAAAGAATTTATTTTATTTGATTTACTATCAAGATTAGCAGATTGAGAATC
Source organism: Pinus taeda (assembly GCA_000404065.3). NCBI lineage: Eukaryota > Viridiplantae > Streptophyta > Pinopsida > Pinales > Pinaceae > Pinus > Pinus taeda. Next base: position 92,076 of record APFE031148619.1, on the reverse strand, counting down.
ATCCAACAATGGAAACTCATTGTTTGGACATGGGACATTCTGAAAAAGAGAGGAAATAATGAAGGCGTCTTCACCTTCTTGCTCCTCTACCTATGTAATGTGACTTCTTTGTACCTGATTTCCATTTGAGCCAGAAACTTGAGAATCAAGAGAATGTGAAGAACTACTTGGTGGAGCGGATTGATCAAGCAAGTCATGGCACAAAGAGTTAGGATATGTAGATGATAGAGGCTAACATAAATCTAGATTAGCTTTTGACTAGAGTTGTGAATGTTGAAATTGTTGAGCCTTGCAATAGGTATGTATTTACTCTTGATTATTGTCTTTTTCCTCCTTTCTTATCCATTTTGGGCTAAGATATAATAACATATTGATAGGATTTTGATAAGGAATGAATAAAACTTCTCTTGATACGATTTGACTGACCAAACTAACTCTCATTACTTTTTAAGTAGAAAAATAGTAGAAGGAACAGTTGTTGTTCCAAGGTCGGAACAACAAAAGCTAATCGAGGAAAATGAGACGTGTCACGTGTGTTCGGACCAAGGAATGAGTCAAGAAGATCAACGTGAGATAGAAGAATTGTCTGAAGATAGCATTTAGTTGTGAATCCCTCAGGATCTCCTGATCTTGAGGGATCACATTTATCTCTTCCTTTTGACTATAAAAGGGAAGACTGAAGAGGGATCTCTCGTCTTTTACTTGGATTGTAATTTTAATTTACAGAAGGGTGATTCTAAAGAACAATATTGTGTTGTAATGATAGGAGACTTTGATGATTAATATACAATTTGCATTGTTGTTCGTTAGGATATTCTGAAATAGCTAAGCAGTGTTCGTTGCTAGCTAGGGCCCAGTCTCCGGTGGAACTTATTGTTGTTCCTTGTTTTATGCATTTTTCATTTCCTACAAGTTATTCTGCTTTATAGCTTTTCACTTGATGTATTTTCGTTGAATCGAATTTCTGGTATTCGTTTCATTAATGCGCATTCATATTTGGTTTTATTTAAATTCATGTCGTGGATTAAATTAGTTATCAGTTAAAGAATCATTTCTGGTTAATTATAGAACATAGCGTGATTGATTAAATGCTTTCCTTCTATCCAGTAGTTTAAGTCCATCTGAAAGAGGTCAATTAATACTACGATGCTCTTGGTTGACTGTCATTTGAAATTGGTTGATTAAGATTGAATTATGGTGTTGTTTGAGATAGAGTCATGATGCTTAGATGAATTATATCCTTTAAATTTACAAGCTTGAGATTTATGATTGCATCTGTTTACTCTTGTATTGAATTTAATAACTTATTTTAAAGCATTACTCTTTGGATTTATAGATTGTACATATTGTGTACACTCTTGGGATAAAAAGACTTACCCAGGTTGATAATTAATGTGAGGCAATTAGGAGTTTTAAAAGACACCTCTTAGCACCCAACATTTTGGCGCCATTTCCGAGGAGAGTGTTGCCATTTTACAAAGAGTGATGTTTGTCTGCTGAGAGAGAATTGGGTATTAAAAACGGGAGTGAAGAACCTGTGTAACATGCAAGTAAAATGCTCGCTCCTCCAGCCTCTTTCCAGCATAATAGTGTAGGAATTTAAGATAGAAATGAATGTTTGTATTGTTTTATGAATGACTAAGAAGAAAAGACCAGAAAAAGATATAATTCCTCCCCCAAACCTAAAAAATCCAAGGGACTGGTGACTCTTGGATGATCAATCGTTATTGACGAAATCATAAGAAAAGTTGAGTCTCAGTCATCAATAGGACCCTGAACTATTGCTACCAGACACCCTACTGTTTCCCTTCAGGAAACAAGATCACCATCTGTAGCTAATGCTGAGATTCACAGTAAAACTGAAGGGTTTGAACATAGTTTTCAAGATATTGAATATTCACAACCACGCCCTTCACAAGAAGGGAATTATTGCAACCTTCATGAAGGAGAAGGAGAAACAGGTAATCCTGAAATTAAATCATCAGAACCTAGATCTCCTAAAGTAGTGATCGAACGGAGGACACCTAGTGTTCTGGATTGAGGTAATGTTGTTAAAATCATTCTAGCCTCTTTTGGACATCCTAGGAACAACTCTCCAGCTCTAGAGATCCCTAAAAAATATTGGCATATTTTTGACCAAATGACTAATAATCAGTGATAGCCCCAGACATCTACATTACAATACCCTATTGTAGACACAGTTGTCAATGCCCCCATGAAAGTTATCCCATTACAGAATATTCCTACCTTTCATGGGCTAACTTCAGGAGACCTTGATGCATTCCTTTTCGAATTTGATGTCCTATGTAGGGGTTATTATTATACCACTAACCGCCAGAAGCTGAAACTGTTCCCCTCTACTTTGAAGGGAGCAACCCTATGTTGGTTTATGGGACTTGGTGGAGGTACCATCAATGATTGGGAATAGATGAAAATATCCTTCCTTAAAAAATACCAAGATTATTGCTGAACTAGAGAACTGAAAGATGAAATATTTCAAATGGAAGCTAAGCCTTATGAGACTCTGGAAGAATATGTGGAATGTTTCCAATATAATCTGTAAAGATCTCCTTATGCAAATCTGCTTGATAGTGTTCTAAAAACCACAATGATTAAAGGTATGAAATACTAATGGGTAGAAACACTGAATATAATGGGTACGGGTGATATCTATCAAGAATATTATGACAATATTATAGACTTGTGCATTAGGTGCTCTAGGGGCAGTATAAGGTTGAAACCAGTCGGATGCGATGCGATCACCAGAGATAGGAAAGCCTCGGGAGGAAGCATTACAAGAGTTGAAATCGGCAATCTATTGGAAGGTTTCAAGACTGATATCGTGGGGACCCTAACGACACAATTGGATATCATGCAAGCTAAATGAAAGCATGCTGAAGCATAATATAACTTGGCTATTTTCTGTCCCTGTTGTAGAAAAAAAACACAATCATAAAGAATGCTCGCTAGATATGATACAAGCATGTGCCATATGCACTAAGGAGCATGCCACAAAAAGTTCCCATTGTTCCCAAGATTAAAATCAATATTCAAGGAAGCGAAAGAAGAAGTGGAGCCAGTATATCTGTTGAACTAGAATCGTCAATGGCAAGCACATCAGACAGGTATGCCTACTGATCAATCTTCGTTCTTTCCTCCCTCGCAATATAATTCTCAACAATATTCAAGGGCAGCATGGAAGAACCAACCACCCTTTTCTACTTGGCCACCTCAAACATTTTCTATCCCACCATGGCCCAACCAGTCAAATCCAAACAATAATTGGTCAAATCCCTCTTACCCTCCACCATTCTAGCAAAACAATCCCTATTCATCTCAATGGTCCCCTTCCACCTCACAAAATCAAAATTGACAATCATACTGGCAAAGATCGATGAACCAACCCATGGGGACAATTCCTCTGTCTCAATCTACTTTATCAGCACCTTATATGTTGCAGCAGAATCCTCAATCTAATATATGAGCACAACTCCCAGCCCAACCCAACCCAAATCCCAACAATAGACCAATCAAGTTAGTAGAAATCATTGAGGGTCTAGACCCTGAAGCAGAGTTGAGAGAGTGTAATGAACTCAAGGATGCATAATTGCTCCAGACAAGGATAAAAATATGAAACCTGAAGAACCACACCCAAATAAGCCTTTGATTATAAACAATTGACAAGGGGAAAATATAGTTAGGCGGAACACTCCTGAACAGATCATAACTACTTCCCCACCATTCCGAGAAAGACTAATGATACCGCGCCCAATTGAACACCTCGACTTTGATATTTTGGGTGAACTCAAGAATATCTGTATAAAGATACCCCTCCTCTAGGCTATTCAAGACATTCCAATATATGCCAGAACTATTAAAGAATTGTGTATAAAGAAGTATATGAGGCTAACAAAAATAACCCCAACTATCCATGTTGTCGGGGCTTTGTCTTATTTATTACTAGGCAAAGAGACACCTGTAAAATATGAATACCCAGGAAACCCCATTGTCACAATACATATAAATCACTACTCTTTTCCCAATGCTTTAGTCGATTTAGGGGCAGCCATTAACATTCTCACAACAACAACTTGCGAAATACTTGGCATCACAGCTTTGGAACAAACAACTACCTTGCTGGAACTTGTTGACTGCTCCGTCATTAGGTGAGAAGGAACATTACCAAATGTGATGTTTTCTGTAGACACTTGGAATATCCAACAGATTTTTTGATTATTAACCCTAGGAACCAGCTAGATGGACATCCGTTACTTTTAGGAAGGCCTTGGCTAGCAACCGTTGATGCTTATATTAGCTACTAGACAGGCAGTATGACCATAACTAGAGGGAATGATGTGAAGAATCTAGACTTATACCCTCCTACTCAACCAAGCCTAACCATTGTAAAAATTAGGAAGAAACCTGTAACATATTTAACAGAAAATATTCAACCACCATTGACTGTGGCAGATGCCCTTGAATTTAAAAACCAAACAGAAGATGATGTCATTAATACTTTTATCAATCATCCTGCTACAGTGTCTAGTTTGAAATGTCACATGATTAAAGCAGTCCTTTTCAATGAAATTAAAGAAGATTCCCTAGGAGATATCAATGACCAATCAATACCAACAACTACTGTCTATAATAGCAAACCTATTGAAATCGAGCCAGGGAAGATCCTGAACATTAACAATAACCTGAGTGATGACCAACAACAGAAACTTATTCAAGTCCTTAGGAAATATAAAGGAGCATTTACTTGGGATTACCCAGACATGAAAGGGATTGACCCTTAGCTATGTATGCACCACATTTACACTGAAAAAGATGCAAGACCCATTTGACAACTTCAACGTAGATTAAATCCTCACCTAAAAGATATTGTTAAAGAACAACTTCAAAAACTATTAGATGTGAATTTTATCTATCCTATATCTAACAATAAATGGGTTTCTCAATTAGTAGTGGTCCCAAAAAAGAATGGGAAGTGATGGATATGCATTGACTACAGAGAACTCAACAAAGCAATGCAAAAAGACCATTTTCCCCTTCCATTCTGTTAGGTTCCTATACCAATAGGAGTCATAATTTTTGAATGGCTGAGAATAAATTTGTAATATGTAGATACCTTTGCTCCTGCAAATGTTTTCCATAATCAAAAAATTAAAAAATATAAAGAGGGTATGTCCTAAAAGAAAAATCAAAGGACAAAAAGAATTAAAAAAAGGGTAAAAAATGATGAAAAATGAACCGTGAGAAAAAAAGAGACCATGAAAGTGTGCAAGTAAAAATGCCACTACTATTTACCTTTTGATGCAGAATAATTGATTGTGTGCAGCTTGTTACCCTTGCCACAATCCATGAATAGTCAAAATGCTTAAACTTGACTATTTTATGTTTTAAATTTCATGCTTATAGATAGAGAATAAAATCTGACGAAACTGATTAACCTTGGTAGATAAGTAGATATGTAGAGTAAACAAAAGGAGCTCAATTGTTTAACCTAAGCCCTTGAATGTAATAAGGTTAGATTTAGATAGATTTCTATTGTAAAATAAAAGAAAATGTTTTGATAAAGGGTTTGCCAGCTTGAGTGCACCATAATAAAGGGAAGTAAAAATGGTAGGATGAGTAGGTGGGTAAGTAGAAGAAAGGTTGTAGAATTATGATGATTGTTAGATAAAAAGCCTATTAATCACCTTCATCATCAAAGTTCTAAGTATGAATGAAAATTGAGCATGTATCAAAGTTCACAAAGTCAAATTGATTAACCTCCCTTACTCATTACATTTTTTCACTTAATTAATTTCCAAGAAAAGTCTTAAGTACCTAAAATCTTAAGTCAAAGGGTCTTAGAGCGTTTCTCTGACTTCTGGAGGGACCGGACCCTCGGCCCAATGACTTCTAGGTACTAAAATACTAAAATTCCCCTCATAAATATTTTTCCCCTTCAATTTACTCATTTTCCCCAACAGATCCCTTTTCCTAAAGAAAAACATCATTTTCCTAAGGAAAAGTCATTTTCCCCTAATAAACCCCTTTCTCTAAGGGTAAAACCTTAGAAAAGTGATCACCCCCCATGGAAAAACCCCTTTTCTTCAGAAAACCCAAAAGAACACTAGAAGCCTAATTATGTTGTGTTATGTCTGATAACAAACAAATAAACAAAATACACTATACTTAGCACTTTATTCATTCCCCCCTAGCATCATACTAATTTATAACTTTATATATATTAAATCCCAAAAGGGCAATAAAACATTCCCGTATAGTTATATAATAAAAAACCTTATATTAATATCCCGCCCCGAAAAGTTTGAAACATAAACTTTATAAACCCTATCCAAATAAAAGAAATTAATTAATCGATCCGCGGTTAATTAATAATCAAAACCACCATTGAAATCACTCCGACACCCTTAATCTACTATAAACCATTGATTAGTTTAATCCCACGCTCTTAAACCTTCACTCGACCCCTCCGTTAACCTTCATTCAAGCCTTCCACCCTGACCATCATTCGATTGGCCCTCTTTAATCCGATGGTTATCGATCATATTGGGCGGCCTCCAAAGGTTGAACTTTACCTGCCCGATACGAGTGGTTTCACTTTTAACTCTATCGCTATGTGGCACTCGATGAATGGCATCGAGCAGCTTCCCCTCAAAACCACCCCAGCCCAAAAACGGTGCGATCAAAACCCACTTTCTGCTTCCCGTTAGACGACAAAATGTCTCACCCCCAGCTAAATGTTAAATGTACCGTTTTCCCATGTACCCGCCAAATTCAGTTGACTTTGCAAATACAACTAAAAAACTCATTGTTTTTGTTTTTACCATGAAAAAGACACTCAGACTTCCGTGCAAGGTACTAAATACATGCAACCGCTAACCCACGTTCAAATTCCAACTTGCAGAAGTTGCTGAAACTTCCAATCCACTCTTCAGTCAGTTACGCCTCCTGCAAACCGTGCATAATCACCCATCAACCCGTTCAAAGCCAAAACCAAGTATTTACCCAACATCACTAAGAAACCTTGTCTCGTTCCTAAAACATGTTGCTCAATTGCTTGACTTATTAAGTGATTAGGTAGGAAAAATTGCCCAGCGGCCCCAAACCTCTCTGAATTGAACCAATTTGCCCCTAATTTAACAAAAAACCCTTTTTCCCCATTCTTGAATCCACAAGAACCAAGAACGGCCACTCCAATTTCAATAAATGTTTGACCAATTACCACTTCCCACATGGATTTAGATCATCTCCTTTTGGCAGACAAAAATTTCCATCTTAAGGACACCATTGTCGAAGAATCCCCATTGAAGTTACACTACAGTTACAGAGACCAGTATTTAAACCACACAGACAAAATAGGTCTTTGGGAATCAAATTTGCCCAAGTACCAATTCCCTAGAGTCTATATCGTCCTTGAAATTTTCCACTATTGCCATATGAACTACAGTCCCAACCAAAGAGCAGTGATGACTCCTGACCATACTATGATATTCACCATCACTGCTACATCCATCAATGAAATGTTGTAGTTGCAACTAGGGCAACACCTAACCCCCATTTCTATTGGAGACATGCTTGAGAGATTCCTAGAATTACCTCCATAAAACTTGCTCAATTATTCTAGTCCTTCATTGTGGAATAGAAATATATTCCAAAGGACCCTCCCCCATACATGTGGACTATTTTTTCCAAGCTGGGCGAGACATTATATCAATGATATCTAGTGTTTTAGGATACACTACCAGTGAGTATGTTGATGAGATTATTATAGCCTTCATGTCCATTTTCACTCCTGGACAAGCACCTGTCATCATGTTTGATTATGCCAAATTCATTGTAGATAAAATGCATGATCAATTCATGAGAATGGACAATGAAAGAGTAAAGTACTCATCAGTTTTGTATCGTCTTTTCTATACTATCAAGCTTATAAATTTCCATTCACTCTTCAAAAGCTTGATACCAAAGGGAACCCTAGATCAGTAATCTTCTGGACCCCATTGATCCACCAATATGACTCTCCATATACTTATACAGACTTCATAGCCCTTTTTGTGCATCCAGTGGCAACCATGCTGTTAGGAAGTCCTCCCCCAAGGATCAGTGTATCAAGAGGGTCCTACAGTTGTCTAAACAACACAAAGTGGGAGATTGATACTTGTACCAAAATCACACTAAAATCAGAATATATGGATGTGATTTGGCACCCTACAAATTGCCAGGATACCTCCCAATGAGACTATTTTCTCTAAAGTCCTACACACAAATAATTAATTCAGATGAGGTACATTTTGTAAAGGCCAAGAAGAAAGCTCAACTTAGAATAAAAGACCAGCTAGGCCCCTTTATATGCAACAGTAGAGAAGGTGGAAGAGAAGAAGAAGAAATAATTCAAAGGCTCGGACTGAAACAAGGATTCATATGGAGATATGACCCTTTTAATTTCATCTACAATAGAAGACAAAAGATCAAATTTTCTCCCTACACCCACCACAGAATTCCTAAGATAGAACAATATGCAAATAAGTTGGAATGGGTGGAAAATACTCTAGTAGAGAGAGATAGCACAGAAGTTGTTGTTGATAATGTGTTGATTGATCTAGAAAGGAAACTTGATGAAGATTCCTTTGTACATGTACTAGGAGTATCCCTATCCTAGAGGGAAACACAAGAACACAACAAGAAACAAGCAGAAGAAGGACCTCTAGAGCAAGGAGAGTCAGAACAGCCAGACATATCAGAAGAGTTGACTCAAACAAGACAACCAGAACTAGTTATGAGTACTCCTCCTATTATATAGACTCCTCTAAATGAGGAGAAAAATCCCAAAAGAGATAGGGAAGATGCCACTCCTTCTGGTAGACCAATGGCACAAACCTATGTCAAGAGGCAAAGGTTAAATCCTTTTTCAGAACAAGAGTTTACAGAGGAAACAACTGGAACCACAGGTTCAGAAAAGGTAGAGAGCATGCAGGCCACTCCCTCTGGAGGGACACAAGAACCTTCCACCACACAAATGTTGGAAAGACAACAAAGTGTGGAAGTATCCTCATCCAGGGCTCCAACTAGCTAGGACCGGGACATTAGAGAGAAATACAAGGATATAAAGGCCATAAATGAAATGTTGAAGGCTCAAAGCTATGCACAATACCTCAAAATGGCTCCCACCAATCAAACAAGGCTAATGTTAGCCTTTGATGTAAAATAAGGTAAGATGCAAATGAATTTCATGAAGCCTACCACACAGCAGCCCAGGTCTATAGCAGATTACTTGAAGACATATTTGGAGGTGTTGGCGAAGGATATACATCTTATCGACCAAATAGAATTGCACAAGAAAACCGAAGAAATGGTCTATTCCAAATTGACCAACAAGGCCATTGCAACACATCAACTACAAAATTCGTTGAATAATATATCATCGCAATTCCAACTAGAAAAGGCCTCTTTACAGGCCAAGGATACCAAGATAAATTCCTTAGAGGACTTAATCATAGAGTTGGGGCATGATCCCAAGGTTTTAAAGGTTGCGGGAAAGCTAATCAAAAAGAAAAATGATGACATAGTTGCCTTAAAAAAGCAACTCAAAATCCCACACCTGCATCATCCACAGACAATTGAAATCTTAGAGACTCAAAAGGAACATGAAGACCTTATGGACTTAGTCCTTAAGCTAAATGATCTTGGGTGTGGAGCCTGATTATCTTCTGTATTCAAAGGTTTCAGCCAGATGTATACCCAGGAAGACTATACACCCCTCCATGCAGGGGGGTAAATCCCCCCCGGCTAGGGGGTCCGGGGGCCAACGGTCCCCCGGTGGGGGTTCAGGGGCAACACCCCCGAAGCTAAAAATAGATGTAAAATTTCCTTGTAAAAGTCTAGTAATTTCTAGTCAATCTGGATCGTTCATTAGGTGGATGATCTAACGGTAGAAGTTATGTTTAATTTATATTTTTTTACCCTAGAAGGCAACCCCTCACTATATATGAGGGAATTGTATTGTGTCTATGAACATCTGTATTCTGAGTGAGGAAGAGAGAGGAGATTGAGAGCGAAGAGGGTGTTACAGCAGATCTGTTGTAGGTTGTATCTCTTTAGTTTGCTGGATAATATAATAAAAGAAGGATTGGCTGTTTCTCCGTGGACGTAGCCCAAACTGGGTGAACCACGTATATCTGTGTCTCTCTTGTTTTATGCATTTTCTATGTTTATATTTCTGCAATGTTTTATGTGTTCCATTGCTCTGTAACATATAATTTTCTAACAAATGATCAATTAAAGGAAACAGAGAAAGAGCTAGACAACTTAATTCAGTCCAAATAGAGTGAGTTGGCCACCACTCCACAGACTGTCATTCCTACAATCTCTACAGAAGTTCCCTCTACATTGGCTGCTTCCTTGGCACCAACAGTTTCACCAGCTACAACCATGCCAATCACAGGTACATCTACAGAGAAGACAACATAATTAGTGAAATCCATGGAAGAAATGACAATCCAGGCTACAAAGCTTAAAAGACTTAAAGGAAAGGTGTCTATCTTAGAAAATGACTGCAAGCTTGCATAAATACAATAGAAATAAGGAGCTCAGAAGAGTCAAAGAATGGGTGAAAGGGTAAAATTCCTTGAAAATGACTTAACATTGTAACAACCACTAGGAAAAATAAAAGAAATGCTCTGGTCCAACATTATTGACTCTGTCAATGATGTTTGGCATTCAATTCAAGTAATTTTTGAGTAGACTAAACTGGTGAAAGTGGCCACCGAAGCAATAGAAAAGACCAAAGGAGATCTAGGAGACCAGCCTGAGGAGGCCAACCAACTGATAAAGCTCTTGAAAAACCAGAATAGGTATCAGTTGGATGAACTGGTCATATAAAATAGGACAGGGATCATCATAGAAATCAAGAAGGTTCTTACTGAAAGGAACCTTATGCTCAATCTTGAGAAGAAATGCCAAAGCATGCAAGCTGATATTGATAGGTTGATGAAAAAGTTTGGAATTTTGAGGGAAAAAGGCCTTCCCAGCCCTATGGTCATCCATGACAAACTTATGACCCAAGAGGACTATGTGGATAGACTAAACAAGTTGGCCAAGGACCAGGCTAGTACTTCAGGGGTAAAATCTTTACCCACCGGAAAGGTATTGTATGAAAATTTGGAAAATTTGTTCTTCCTGGAACACGAGGTAAAGCATCTATTTGTCAACAAGCCAAATTTTGCCAAGCACACCAAAGCTGATGAGACATATAGAAATATTGTTAAGGTAAAATTACCTAAAGATGAATGGTGGGTAAAACTAACATATATACTATAAATTTACTACAGTAAATCCGATGGCAGTAGGATGAAACAGGTGAAACATGGTCAAAGTGTAATAGGTAAAGAGTATCAGTAGGTTGAATACATAAAGTGATTCTAGCACATAGATATCAGTCAACACAAAGAGCCAAATCCGAATTACAAACATCCAGCACAATCACAATAAAAGGGACAACAAGAAGGCAGTTTTCCATCTGTGTCTATCTTCATGCTTGAAGATATTTTCGATTTCCTAGAATAGTTCTCAAACTATTATGAGATATTTTGTAATATTATTTGTATAAATACTTCATATTTTGAAGTAATTAGGGTGGATTCAAAGACATTATTGTAGACATTTCTTGTCAAGTTAAGGAGCTATTGCAATCAATATTGGATTGGCTTGTTGGATCATGGAATAAAGTTAAAGACATTTCACAAGATTCTTGTGCACAGTGGAAATCAAATAAGTATTATCTCTTCATGTTTATTATTGTTCTCTCTTCATTTTTACAAATAATGACATGTTTTTCACGAAATCTAAATGGTAAACTAGGAATGATATTTCATAATTAGCTTTAAAGCTCTCTATTTTGACTGTTTACCTTCTTAATGTTTTTTTCTAAACTATCTTAGTCTGGGAATTCTTAACTGCTCCTTTACTTCTGTAGTTTCCCCCCTTACGTCCATAGTAAAGGATTCTTAGTTTCCCTTTGCTACTGATCTCCTTCTGTTCTTCATCTTGATCCCAATTTAAGGATTCTTCATTTCCCTTTCACCTTGGTTAGGACTACCTCATCCATTTTAACCCACAGATTTTCCTTTTGTTGTGCTAGCCTGCCCTGTGAACTCCTCCTTTAGTAATTGACCTGATCCATTTAAGCCACTCTTTTATTGACTCCATATCCTAATGGCTTGAAAGGCCTGCTCTATCCATTTGTTCCTAGAATTCCACCACCCAATCAAAATCAAAATCTCATGAGCATTAAGATCTAGCCTAAAATCACACCCAAAACAAAGTTAAATTATAAAGAGAGAGCACTCTCTGGACTTGGGTTGGCTAGAACCCGAGTCTAAAATATTAGGTTTGTGGTTACCTCAGATTATCCCATCTTTTTATAACTTCTAGGGAGAACTTCTGAGTGATAACATAGTGGCAACCATACTGGGGAATCAAACCCTCAATCTTAATAAACCTTTGAGAAATTTCAAATTTTTATTTCAAGCCTCTTAAAGGGTCTATTAGAAGTTATTTCTAAAATTTCAAAAAAAAAAAAAATCAGAAAAAGCTTGAAATCTGGCTTCAAGGAGAACTCACTATACAAGGGCCAACCTTGATCGAAATCCTCCCTCTGTATTTGACAATCCCAACCTTATTTTGATAATAGCTAGAATTCAAGAAAGTTTAGTAAGCCCAAGACCTTTTATCAAAGTAGATTCATGTCTTGATGAGTGGTTCTTTTTAGAAGACCTCCCTCTTGATGAGTCATTTCACCTCTCCCTATTCAGAACCAAGTCTGAAAGTGCACTTGATGACCTATTTCTAGATCCAGAATTCATTAAAGAGCTTGGGGTCCAAAAGGCAAACTAGACAATCGATCAGTACCTTCTAAATTCCCCTTGGTCATCCCTTACTACTGTTAGGATCTCTGAACTTTCTGAAATAACTTCAACTTCCTTTAGTTCACTATCATTTCCTCACATTTCTGAAGTTTATTCCACACCTCCATTCATACCTTTGCTTCCCCACCAGCCTATCACTACTCATCAAACACCTAGTACCCCCAGTTCCTCTTCAACCTCTGAAACACCCTCTGTTACCCCAAATCCTATTCTCAATCCTGCCCAACTCAGAGCCATGGAAAACAGATATGCCCCTCTTGTGATGCCTACTCCACAAGGTGTCATGCCTCAATATTACCAAAGTAAAATTGTCCTATTTGATGGAACTGGATCCTACACAGCACAACAACACACAAGAAAAATGACAGATTATTTCGAACTACATGAAATTGACATAAGAGGTGTTCAAATGAGAATTTTTCCCCAAACTCTAGCTGGAGAAGTGAGAACATGGTTTAGATCTCTTCCTAACAATAGTATAGATAGTTTAGAAGTTTTTTACCAGCAATTTTTAAATAGGTGGGAGAAGAAAAAGAACCCTCTTATAATTATTTATGAATATGAAAACACCAAGAGGGGACCAAACGAAACCGTTCAGGACTACCTTACTAGATTTAACAATGTATATAATGTAATACCTCTTGAACTTAGACCTCCGCCTGGCTTAGCCCTGATAAAATTTCCAGACGGGTTTAACACTGATATGGCTTTCCAACTGAGAGAGAGGAATCCACCAACCCTAGAAGATATGTAGAGTGCAGGAGTTAGTGTAGAAGCTAATCTACTTGCCGAAAGAGCTAGGGTTAGAAATGAAAGGAGAGTACCCTTGAAAGAGGAAGCTTCACCCTTTGACCAAAAAATGGATGCTTTAGCCAAAGGAATGGAAACATTGATGGATATGATAGAAAAATTGAAAGGAAGCCTCACTAGGACAACCAACATGCACCTCCAGTGAGAAATCCAAACTTTAGGAAGAACCAGAACCAAAATACTGGGAAGAATGGGCTTGATCAGAATATTAGGCCACCTTTCCAGGAACATTATGCTAAAACTTCCCATTCAGAAGACCCTGAGCAAGACACTCAAATTAATTTAATGGGATTAGATGATTAGGAAACTATCTTTCTGACTCAAGATGATCAGGAATTACATATGCTTCAGCAGTTCTAGACCCGAACAGGAGAATCATTCGATTACAAGAAAGCGTATGATTCTGCTATTTGTGAGGTGCATAAACAATACAATTTAAGGAGAAAAAAGAACACTGCTAATCCAGACCAAAATAAGAAAGTAGTACCTAATCAGCCTAAGAAAATTAAAGCAGCTCCAGTTACTAAAACTCTCCAAATCCTCTTTAGAAAAATCAAAACCCTCACAGTCCCACCATTGAAGATGTAACCATTGACCAACCTTCTAATGAGAAACCTTCCACTTCATTTCCCTCCAAGGAAACAGTGGAACAGTCTCCAGAAATCGTATTAGAAAATCCTTTAAAAAGGACTCCAAACACTAAAAAAGAACAAGAAACTACTCCAAACGTTGCTATTAAAATTCCAAATGTTCAAACAGAGAAATCCCCTTTGCCTTTGAATTTGGGAGCAGAGGTGGCCAAACTGAAAATATCAGTTCCTTTAATAGAACTAATTAAACATGAAATTTACAAATCTCAAATAAGAAAATATTTAAACTTCGTTGATAATGAAGACTTTGTTAAATTATTTAATGATCAACCTGAGTTAATTTTTGGTCTTGATGTTAATGAAAAACCAGTGGAAGGAGGAAAACCACTCCACCCTTCTACATTAGCCTTAACTTCCACGATAAAATCCTACTGTTATAGCTCCAAATCTCACCATTATGGTTTGTGATGCTACACTCATGGCCTAGGGCAACCCCTCCTTCCAGACCTGGTCCAAAATCTAAAAAACAGTGTTTTATTCTCTGTACGCGACATTGCCCTGAGTTAAACGCGTGTATACGTGGGTTCATACATACCCAACCCGCGTATATGTATTAAAACACTTAAAAAAATATAAAACTCCTTATTTTCGGGCGGAGATCACGGGTTTTACCTGTTGATCACCTGTTAGTGCCCGTGGCCTCAACTGTCCCCAACCAATTCCTAACTAAAAAACTACTTTGGAATTGGTATAAAAAGACATCAAAGGGAAGGCCTAAAGGAGGAGAGATCATAGAGCAAGGTTATTATACTGAGTTTTTTTCCCCTGATCAGGTCTGAAGACCCTTGTGCCTTCTGCACTTCCCCCATCTTGTACAGGAAACCCTTGTTTCCTTGTGATTGGATGTTCATTCTTTAGCCATGACATCTTGGAGTGAGTATTGAAAGGTGACCTATTAGAGGCTTGAGGCGGGACGGATCCAGAAGGAGGCTGAGCTTTGAGCCTGCAGAAGTGGTTCAGGATATTGCTCTTTGTTATACTATTCTATTTGTCTAATAAAGAAACACGTCTTGTTCCCGATATGCTTATCTCTTTATGTTAATGATGTTCATAGTTGAATTTAATGTATGAATGGATGTCTAAAAGTTTATAACTAACTCCTTTCTTATATAGCATAAAGATGATTTTTATGTAAATCTTTGTCCATATACTACTACATTCCTTGGAATTGTTGTTTTTGCAGGGCAAAGGAGCGGAAGGGACGTGAAGAAGGGTCTGCACCCTTGAGGAACTACCCAAACGTAGGACCTGAGGTATGTCCTTCTCACCTTAGAAATAGTTTTTTCTAGCATAATGGCTATGTGTGTGCATGTTTCTTGATTTAGACAACTTTCAGTCTGCTAGGGTTCCACCCAAGAGCCTTAGGGGATAAAATCCCGCAACAGTGCTACCTTGATGAATCCAGATCCATCTGAGATTTCCTGATCCGAAGCAGGGGAGGGTTTCTGATTTAGAGGGAAGTCCCTGAATAAGTGCCCCAGGTCATGACATCTTCAACAGCGAAAGGGCACATGTTCATAGTCAATCATTTGTAACCAGTTCTTATCAAAGTGAGAGAGGTTTACCGCATCTGGAAGAGCTTGGTTGAGATCCATATAAACACAAATTTTGGCATAAGATGTGTATGTACCTGTCTTCGTTTCTTCGGCTGATTTGACAAACTCACCCAGAGTGTTTCCTATCGCTTTCAGAGAGTCTTCCCCCCAAAATTCGTTGGGAAGAGAATACAGGCGGATCCAAACCGGAGCCCAGCTGAGATCTACCGTATCAGGGTTGAAGCGCTCTACCCAACCTTTGAGAAATAATCCAGCTGCGTTGAAGAAGTAAGGGCCGCCATCCAGGACCCTGTTTCGATCCTCCAAGCAGTTGAAGATAGCTATGAAAAAGCCTTTCGGTCCTAGCTACAAGGTAATGTGCCCTTTCGGATGCCATTTCGCGTTTATCCAGCTTCGCAGTGCTCGTTCAATCAGCCACATCCCAATGAACTTCCCTATGAGAGCATGGTCTGACATGAACTATATTCTTGCTTCAATACTGTGTCCTGGCAATTCAACTCGTGGTCAAATCGCTGCAACTGGTTTGCAGGTCGCTGAATGAACCTCTCGCACTTTGTCACCATTCTGGTTTGTGTTTTCCTTTTCTGCCTGGTTCTCAGGCATTTCATTGTCATCTTGCGGGGGAGGTTCTCCGCCTCCCCCCGACTGGTGTTCCATACGAAGCATACCCACTGTTTTAAAGACGAAGATCTAGTGCCGTCCTTGGCTATTGACTACAGCAGTAGGTTCAGGCCTGCTATTACTACAATTGCAGAGGGACAGAGCCTGCGCTTGTCACAGGTGCTCAAACCCTAGCGGTCGCCATCACTCAGCGGTCTCGAGGCTTCCTCCATGTTGTTGGTAATCCTGTCTTCTAGTATATATTATAATATAAGAAATTTTATATTATATTAAAGTTAATAATATTATATTAATCCAAAATTAATAAATTTAATATTAACATTAAAATATATTAATATAATTTTGTTATATTACTATCATTTTTGTTGGGCTAATTTATTGACTAAATTAACACAAGTATTTAATTATCAATCCGGGTTTGTAAAACTTGGAGGCAAATCCACTGTACATGGACATCAGGTATAATCAAGTTTAGAAGATAAAATTTGAAAACTAAAGAAGTGCATATTACAAATATAGCCTACATTAATAATTTCAATTCACCTTGCAATGAAGGAAAGCTGAAATGGCTCTTAACTTAAGAGGTCCAACTCTTCCTCAATTATTACTTGATGAATAGAAATCAGAAACCATGAGCTCTCAATAGCTTAAGATGGAAAAATCATAAATGAAGGGAGGCTCTTAACTTAAGAGACCTTTGGTGTTTCCCATCATAATTCATTCACTATAATGTTATCAATTGAAGATTGAAAATTCATAGGAAAAACTGCTTGCATGTAATCAAGGAAAAACCTAGTTTCAATCCATCAATTTAACAGAAGGAGTGTTCAACTTGAACACCTTGTGATTCCATCTTACTAAAGTGATGAACGAACTAAGATTCAATCAAATAAATCATCACACATCAACCATAAACCAATCTGAAGCAAAGCACATAAACAAGTTCTAAAATAACCAAATTATGGAAAATTAAACTAGTCTAACAAAGAAGTGTACTTAGCTTGGAGTGGGGGCCCTCCACCCTTGCCTTGCACACTTGAAGAAATCTCAGCTACAGCAACTTCAATAAATCAACCAAGCATGAACAACAGATTGGAATCAAACAAGTTCTTCAAATTAGCTCCCAACTCAAATTATACAAAAGTTACATATAAATTCCATTACAAAAGCCATCAAAGTCTTGGCTTTAAATAGAGGTTTAATGAAACAAAATAACCTATATTATCTCTAACACTCATATCTACTCATATCCACCTATCTAAGTCGAACTCATCCAATTCATCCCAAGAAATATGGTCAATCCCATAAAATCTCAAAACTGCCCTATTTCCTAGGGATTTTCTAGTGACTAGTCATGTTTGACCAGCCTTGACCGGGCCTAATAAAGCTTGTTCTGGCCGAAACAAGTGGATTTAGCTTAGTCCTAGTTCCCAAGTTGTCCATCCATGCATCAAACTCAAGCCCAAGTGTCCTGCAAACATGTCATGTCATCCAAATAGCTATTACAGGAATTTCTGATTCAGTCCAAAATTGCACTTGAAACTCAATTTTCATAAAAACTTCTAGAAATTGGAAAATTAAAATTAAACACTTGAATATGCATAAAATACATCAAAATGAGATGGATGTGATGAAAAATATAAGGATTAAGTAGGTTTTCCTGAGCAAAAATAGACCAAAACCGAGGGCCAACATCTCCCCCTGGCTGATCTTCAAGCATGTCCTCATGCTTGCTTCTGCCTTTTGACCTTTTACTTCTCTATGCTGACTGATCTGTTGATGTACCTGTGGCTCTGTCCCTTTGAAGATGAAACTACCTGTAAAAAGGATATCTATGCTTTCATGTACTTCTTCTCTTTTCTTATGGATGACATTCCTTACCAATATATCATTCTGGATGAGCAGACTCAGACGACAAATAAAACTTGAATTTTGCAATACATTCTAACACAGGGTTCATGTCCCTCTCAAATCAACCAATTTACTCAGAGGATCCAATGTCCAGTTGCTTTTACATCTCCCTAAGTGAAGCAAAATTTTTTATTTCTAGGCCTTCACTTTCAATTGAGCCACTTGTTTACCCATGCAATTTGCAAAATATGGGTCAAAAAAACCATAAACATTTCTCAAATAGAAATGAATTTGAGAAAATTATTCACATAGAGTGTAATTAGGCTCATTCTAAAGAAACCCCATGTTTTCATTTTTCAAATTTCATTTTAATTTGCCCAGAAAAAGCAATTAAAAATAGTAGCTTCTCAAAATTGAAATGCATTCCTGAGATTGAATGATCATTCAATTTGCAATCAATTTTTTTCTTCAAATTTTTCTCCAGTATCCTGCTTACCTATTTCTGATGCTCTTTTAAAACAGTTAAATTGCAAGCTTGTTTGATTTATGTCTCACGGCAACAACAAGTCACTGATTTTTGAAATCATTACCTTTTATAGAAAAAAACAAACACCTCTTGTAAAAAAACTGAGCTCTGCTTTGAAATGGAAATCCATAAGAAAAATATTTTAATGTAATCTCAAGATATTGTTCTTCTACTCCTTGTATAATTCACCATGCAAGCCAAGATTCAATAACTAATCTTCAGCACTGTGCTAATCATCATAAAGAAACTTGTTGTTCACTGTTCAATGGTTTGTATCAACCCTTCCACTGTTTTATTTAATCAATGTTATTTTGGCTCTGCGCACTCACATATAAACTCAAATCTTCAAACAATCAGTGCATTTCCTACAAAAGACTCAAATAACACGGCCTCTTACAACCCCTGCAGCAACCAAAATTCACAATATACATTTTTTTTGTTACACATTACAGTCCTTCTTTAAGCAAAATCGTGCAATATATATCTGTGTGTAACAATTGAAAAAAAAATGCATCGGCTATACAATCCTTATGTCATGAAACAACACCTAAAAACGCATCCTCAGCTCTTAAACAATAATGCTTTGCCTCCTCTTCTATACAAGGTTATTGTTTACAAAAACTTTGGTTCGACTGTGCCAAATACGCATATGATCCCACAAAGATGTGAATGACGTGTTTTGCATGTGAAATATGGTGGAAATACCGCATAGTTTTGCACAATTTTCGTGCCGTGATTTATGTAACTACACTGGTGAATTGTGTTGCCTTATCACATAGCCATTTATTCATTAATACTACTGTTCATCTAAACCTTGTATTTATTAACTTCTGGAATCAATGGTGTAGTTTTGGCATTTACCTGCTATTGGCGAGTTTTGAGGATTGTTAAATGGCACTCCAAATCCTTGTATCGTCGTTTTGTTGACTGGTGGCAAAAACAGGTGTGTTGATCATTAAATGACAAGCAGTGGTTTCCTCAGAACCTCTGTTGCATTTATTAAACATCAAATCTTACCTTATTCGCCTGCGCAATCTATGGAATTCAACTCGGCATTGAAACTTATGTAGAATTGCCTTATTTCTACGCCTTAGCTTTGCATGTCTCTCTGCATTTTTTTCTTGTAAAACCGTTTTTTCTTTCGATTTCCTAAGCCTCTCAACGGATGTGATGGCAACAATCGCAAAGATTTTAATACGCACAGGGTTCATGTCAAAACGTTTTTACCTGTTGACTGTAGCTGTAGCTCTTGTTAAAAACGCACATGGTTTTTTTTTTACCAAAACGTGTTGACCATGCTACTATTTGGTTGTGCATTGACCAGAATGCAACATGGCTTTTTCTTTGTGTTTTTTAAAAAACGATTTGACCCATTTCCTATACGATACTTCACATTGCTTGATCATACTTTCTAAAAAACGTTTTTGACCCATTTCCTATACTGGTATGTTGTGCATATATCGATCGATCTGCTGAATGGAACTGTGCTTAATTATTTTCATTGTTATATTGACACCATCCGGCTTCTTGTTGCATTCATACGCAGGTTATACTGTTCACGGCCCTTCCTCCCATTCTATCATGGCTGTCCTCCTTCATACCGACTTATTTTGCTGTGACTATCATATATACATTACCACGTACTTGGTTTGCAACCTCGTCCACCTAATATCATTTCATGCAAGCTTTAAATGAATTCAAAAACTGATGTGCCTTTCAATATGTTTCAATATAACGCATATGTGCAACATATATTTGTTATATGCAAATGTTTTAATATGTTTCAATATAACACATATGTGCAACATATATTTGTTATTTGTTATATGCATATATTTCCTTATGAAGTATTGGCTTTAATACATTTTGTTGATGTATTTCCCTTAAAAACAATGCGCATGTTTGATGATAATAATCTTACCCTTTTGCATATTATCATATACTTGCCATCATATAACTTTACACCATGCATATATAAATAATAGCATTTCTTAATCATTTCGATTTGCACTTATTCCTTCTCTTTAATTTTAAAATGACCATTTTTAGGTCATGTTTAAAATTACTTCCATGGGACTAATGCTTGCTTTGTTTGTGCAGGTTCAACTTTTTAATCCTCACTTTGATCCCTTTTGCTTTATGGAAAAATACTTAGGGTTAGGGTTACGAAATGAATATAGAATATATGAAGGGAATGTAGAATATAAGGATAATGGCATATCAGGGTTATGGAATGAAAAGTATGTACATATGTACATTGGATTAGGTCTAGGGTAAATGTAAATGTAGAATATAGGATAATTGGCATAAACGAATGGATATAAGATGTAAAATATGCATTCAGGTATTAACTCAATTTTAACAACGTCTAAAAATTTCTACAAAAATTTGAATTTACAAGAGCAAAATTTTGTACTTACTATTCTTGTACTTCCCTGTAGTATTGGATGAATGCTGATATTCTTTAACAATATTGGATGAAGTTGTCTTGATCAAATATCATAGATAGTTAGAGCTTATTTATGCTTTTTGTTCTAGCATCCTTTATTGATTTTGGTCCATTGATTGTTGATGTCGTTCAGGTCCCTCTGCAATTGATTCATGATAACTCAGGTCCCCTCTGTCATGTACATTTTGATGAAATATATACATGTTTTTTATAACATTTCAGGTCCCTCTACAATTGATTTCAAACATATTTCAGGTCCCAACTACCAACAATATAAGTTCCGTCGTCAATTCAGCTGCACAACTAAGTATCTTTTTGCGAACCTTCCCCCTTGCTGATGGGAAGACTTGTCCTCAAGTCTTGTTTATTTTGGAGGATGATTCCTGCAAACTCAAACTGAAGAAATGGTAAAACAAAATAGAGAATTCATATTGGCCAAGCTGGTTGGTTTTCCAATATGAATTCGAGTTTGTATTGTGCCATTTTCATGGATTTTCACAACCACACTCCTTTATTATTTTTGATCTTTTTCTATTTTTTATTTTTTCATTTTCTAGATGGATTTGGGGTGTAATGGAGTAGGGAAGTATGAAAGCTTATGGAAATAGGTTATATTGAAGTCATGATGTAGTAGTAAGTCTGGACTTCAACATGCTTGGTCATGGAGCTTAAGATACGGTATAGATGATGAACAATATGAATTCAAATCATGAACAAATGATGATGATCAAATCATGAACAATATGAATTCAATATGAAAGGCTTCTTTGACGATTTATGTGACTTGACATGGTACTGAACTTGACTACTTCTTCTAATGATTGTCTTCATGTCTTTTTGCCTTGATCTCGATCATGTTGTAGGGTTTGTTGGTGTTGTTGGTCCGCATCTAAGAGTAAGCTTCAAGATTTTGAGTTTCACTGAATGAACTCAACATCAAGTGAATTTTCACTTTTATTTGACTTGAACATTTGTATTCATATTCTGGAATATGAATTTGACCTTGAAAATTACTTCATCCATGGAGTTCACTCCTTCATTCTTCCTATGACTTGCAAAAACATAGCACTTGCCTGCAATACAACATTAGATGATGGAGGAAGAGAGGTGTACAGCCTCTCTTCTTCCAATAAACATGTAAATCATTACAAGCATTGCTTAGAAAACAAGTCCAAATATGATAGACAAACATAATGCATTTATTTACCCCTTTGAGGAATGGTGGCCAGCCTAGACCTCCTAGCGGTATTTTGTTTACAAAATATCTGTTTGATATCCTATTAGAGTGATTACAAAGTCAAGTTGAAGTGAATTCATATGGCTACCTCCAATATAAACAGGTTTCAAAATGGTTTAAAATGATATAGTAAAAATTATAAGGAGTGCCATGTTTGATAGAGCTGCTTGTTAATTTTTAACTAGACCAACAGTCACTATTTGAAGTGTAACTTATTCGATAAAGATCTGATTAATATAATTCCACTTGGAGATTAAAGTATATTCATTTTTTTATTTCCAGTAGAAACAGGTTTTAAAAAATCTTAGGCTTGATATCACAAAATTGGTGATGAACAGACCTAGGAGGTAGAGTTTTACTATACTGCTTTGAAGGCATGCAGTCACTAAATGTGGCATAACTTCTTCATCTCATATCCAAATGGGATGATTCAAATTGTGTCTTAAACTAGACTTGAATATATATCTCCCATATAAACAGGTTTTGAAAAGAAGATGATTTGGTATTTCAAATATGCAAATGAACAGTCAAGACCTAGAATTGTCACCTTGCAGATTTTTCAACAAGCAGTTAGTATTTCAAGAATAACTTTTTCATAGGATACCTGATTAAAGTGATTCAAATTGATTTAGAAACTAGATTCCAAGGGCTATCTTCCCTATGAATTTCAGATAAAAATGTTTCCATTAGACACTTCAAATATAGGTTGTACTAACTCTGTCCTTAACATTTCACTTGAGACCTAGTTTTGCTTTTGATCACATTTTTATTTGTGATATAAATTGAAAACTTAAAAATGGATTCAAAAACTAGATTTCAAGAGATATGTAAAATAAACCATGATTTCAAAATTATCCTATATGGTTACCCAAAATAGGCTTGGTCTTATTGCATTTTGCCATGAAGTCCTTTCAAATGAATATTGAACAATGATTTGAAGAAATTGTTTGAAACAAATTTATTATGGAAGTCTTATTGCGAATTCATTCTACTTGTTTATTTATTCTATTCTATCCTATTCTATATTAGAAAATTAATTCATTCTCTCAAGTATAAGAGAATTTCCAGTGCATCCATTTTCGTAACAAGATCATAAGTAAACTCATATCCAAATTTGAAAAATATACTTCAATGAAATTTTGGACATGAAAATTGATTTGATCATAAAGATTTGATGAGAAAGAATGTTGAAGAATGGAGTAGTGTTGTAGCCTATTCTTTAACATCATCTTTAGATCTTGTTGTTGAAAATGGATTTTGTAGTTATTTTTTTGATTTTATGCTTTTGTTGGGGGGTTTTGATTTGAAAACCTAATTTTAGGATTTCTATTTCTAGGCATAAAGAAACATAATTAAGAGAAATATATACTAGCTAAATTTTTAGTGTTTTTGTTTATCTTCTATTTGATTATGCTGATAATTATGTCCCTGGAAACGGCGCCAAAATGTTGGGCTAATTTATTGACTAAATTAACACATCTATTTAATTATCAATCCGGGTTTGTAAAACTTGGAGGCAAATCCACTGTATATGGACATCAGGTATAATCAAGTTTAGAAGATAAAATTTGAAAACTAAAGAAGTGCATATTACAAATATAGCCTACATTAATAATTTCAATTCACCTTGCAATGAAGAAAAGCTGAAATGGCTCTTAACTTAAGAGGTCCAATTCTTCCTCAATTATTACTTGATTAATAAAAATTAGAAACTATGAGCTCTCAATAGCTTAAGATGAACAAATCATCAATGAAGGGAGGCTCTTAACTTAAGATACCTTTGGTGTTTCCCATCATAATTCATTCACCATAATGCTATCAATTGAAGATTGAAAATTCATAAGAAAAATTGCTTGCATGTAATCAAGGAAAAACCTAGTTTCAATCCATCAATTTAACAGAAGGAGTGTTCAACTTAAACATCTTGTCATTCCATCTTACTAAAGTGATGAACAAACTAAGATTCAATAAAATAAATCATCACACATCAGCCATAAACCAATCTGAAGCAAAGCACATAAACAAGTTCTAAAAGAACCAAATTATGGAAAATTAAACTAGTCTAACAAAGAAGTGTACTTAGCTTGGAGTGGGGGCCCTCCACCCTTGCCTTGCACACTTGAAGAAATCTCAGCTACAGCAACTTCAGTAAATCAACCAAGCATGAACAACAGATTGGAATGAAACAAGTTCTTCAAATTAGCTCCCAACTCAAATTATACAAAAGTTACATATAAATTCCATTACAAAAGCCATCAAAGTCTTGGCTTTAAATAGAGGTTTAATGAAACAAACTAATCTATATTATCTCTAACACTCATATCTACTCATATCCACCTATCTAAGTCGAATGCATCCAATTCATCCCAAGAAATATGGTCAATCCCATAAAATCTCAAAACTGCTCTATTTCCTAGGGATTTTCTGGTGACTAGTCATGTTTGACCAGCCTTGACCGGGCCTAATAAAGCTTGTTCTGGCTGAACCAAGTGGAGTTAGCTTTTAGTCCTAGTTCCCAAGGTGTCCATCCATGCATCAAACTTGAGCCCAAGTGTCCTGCAAACATGTCATCCACATAGCTATTACGGGAATTTCTGATTCAATCCAAAATTGCACTTGAAACTCAATTTTTATAAAAACTTCTAGAAGTTGCAAAATTAAAATTAAACACCTGAATATGCATAAAATAGATCAAAATGAGATGGATGTGATGGAAAATGGATGGAAAATATAAGGATTAAGTAGGTTTCCCTAAGCAAAAATAGACCAAAACTGAGGGCCAACATCTCCCCCTTGCTAATCTTTAAGCATGTCCTCATGCTTGTTTCTTCCTTTTGATCTTTTACTTCTATATGCTGACTAGCCTGCTAATGTTCTTGTGGCTCTGACCCTTGAAGATGAAGCTTTCTCTTGAGCTACCTGTAAAAGGATATCTATGCTTTCATGTACTTCTTCTCTTTTCTTGTGGATGACTTTCTTTACCAATATATCATTCTGGATGAGCAGCTTCAGACGACAAACAAAACTTGAATTTTGCAATACATTCCGACGCAGGATTCATGTCCCTCTCAAATCAACAATTTTACTCAAAGGATCCAATATCCAGTTGCCCTTACATCTCATTAAAAGAAGAAATTTTTTTATGTCTAGGCATTCACTTTCAATTTAGCCATTGGTTTACCCATGGAATCTGCAAAATAGGGGTCGAACGAACCATAAAAATATCCCAAATAGAAATGAATTTGAGAAAACTATCCACCTAGAGCCTAATTAGGTTTGTTCTGAAGAAAACCCATGTTTTCGTTTTTCAAATTTCATTTTATTTTACTCAGAAAAAGGCAACGAAAAACAATGGTTTTCAAAAATCGAAATGCCTTTCTGGGATTGAATAAAATTTCATGATCATTAAATTTGGAGTCAATTTCTCTCTTCAAATGCTTCTTCACTATCCTGCTCCTAAAAACAATTGAATTGCAAGTTTGTTTAATTTCTGTCTTGCTGCAACAATAAGTCAATACCCTTTGTAGAAAAGAAAAAAACACCTCTGTAAAAAAAACTGAGCTTTGCTTTGAAATAGAAATACATAAGAAAAATATCTTAATGTAATCTCAAGATACTGTTCTTCTGCTCCTTGTATAATTCACCATGCAAGCCAAGATTCAATAACTAATCTTCAGTACTGTATGAAAAGAGAACTAAAGTAGTTTTCATCTTCATTGTAACAGCTCTCTAACAACAACGCATTTCTACAAAGATTCAAATGATTCGGCCTCTTACCACCCCTGTTTGTCAGCAGCATACAATACACAATATACAACACCTATTTGTCAATACAATCCAATCCCTTGCAGCACTCAAAATTCATTCATTTACACAATTTACGTTCTTTGTTACACATTACAGTCCCTGTAGTGCAAAATCATGCAATGTATCCTTGTGTAACAATGTTAAAAAAAACTAATCGGCAATACAACCCCTACTTTATGAAACAACACCAAAAAAATGCATCCTCTGCTCTACATAATGCGTACTACAACAAAAAAAAATACTCTGTCTCTGCAATACATGGTCGCTACTTTACAAAACACACTATATGGTCTCAACACTCTATTTTAATGATGCATTTGGCATGCAAAATGTGGTTGAAATGCCGCATTTTTCGTATAGGTGTACTCTAATGATCTGTTTGCATGATTTACGTGCTTTACTCAACTCCTTAATTTATGCAATTACACCTATGAAAAGATATGTTTCCTATCGCATGGCTATTTTCTTCATTAATGCACTGTTGTTCATTTATCCCTCACATTTATTATCTCTGGAATCATGATGTAGTTTCGGCGTTTACCTGGCTAATGGTGAGACTTGAGGACTTGTTTAATGGTGCTCCATATCTCCTGTAGATTTGTTTCGTATTGACTGGTGGCAAGAACAGGTATATTAACAATTAAATGACAGGCAGTTTTGAAAATCCCGACTCATCTTTGTAAGCAAATGGAATCCCATTTTTACCTAAACTTTCCCGAGATTCCGGGAAACTATCTGGCGCTATTTACCCACGGACTCAACTATTTTTCCTTACCTCCTCTATAAAAACGTTTTGCTTCTTTGTCAACTTGTCCTTCTTATCTCTCCAAGTCTCAGTGCTATATTTCTTGCTCCCCTTTCTCGGTTTGATATCTTTCCTTCTTGTGTTTTCTCTGTAAAACCGTTTTTTCTTTCAACTGTATGCTAATGGCATTTACCGTTTTCCTGAGCCCCTCAACGGCTGTGATGGCAACAAATTCATGATTTTGAGCTGCAACAATGACAAAACTCTTCTTTGCTGAGTGCACAGGGTTTATTTCAAAACGTTTTTACCCATTGACTGTAGTTGTAGCTCTGTTAAAACATTTTACTACCCACAAGGTTTCTTTCAAAACTTTTTTTACCATTTTATTGTTTGTTTGCTGTCAGTTTTGTGGAACTACAGCTCACGGGGTTTCAAAACTACTTAATTTTCTAAGTTTACAGACTTCTCCTTTGAAAATTTTAACCATTTTGTTTGTTGCCTTCTGATCAGAATGGAACGTGGCTTATTTCTCTATTTTTTTAAAATGTTTTGACCGTTTTCTTTTGATTCGTATGCCGTGCATATACTATCGAACTGATAATTGGAACCATTTGTAATTATTTGCACCGTGCTATTGACACCCTCTGGCTTATTGTTTGCATTCATATTTGTTAATAAGACTTTAGTGCAAGTTATATTGTTTATGGCCCTGCCAATGCACCATAGCTCTATTTGCATTCATGCCTTCAATCTCATTAGACTTCAAACCTAACTGTTAGCACCATACTATGAAATCATATTATTGCAAGCCCATACTATGAAATCATATTATATCCTCTCGCCTAATATCATTTCCATGTTTGCCACTTTTTTTATGTGCACAAAAATTTTATATTTCATACATTTCCTTTTTGTATTCCCTTTCAGAACGAGCATATAATGTTTAATACATTTCTTTGATGTATTTCCTTTAAAAAAATTGTGCATGTTTGATATTTATTGAAATGATAATAACGTTACCCTTTACCATATGCTTGATATCGTTGCATATTTTCATAAGATTTGCCATCATCATATTCCATAACTTTACACTATGCATATATAAATAATAGCATTTCTTCTTATGTGCTTATGATAAGGTTAATCATTTTGATTTGCACTTATTCCATATGAATTGCAATGTATTTCCTTAATTTTAAAATGACCATTTTTAGCTCATGTTTAAAATTGTTTCCATAGGGCTAATGCTTTCTTTTTTTGTGCAGGTTCAACCTATTAAATTCTCACTTTGATCCTTTTTTCTTAGAGGAAAAATACTTAGGGTTAGGGTTTTGAAATGAATATGGAATATACAAAATAAATATAGGTAAATAGAGAATGATATTTAGGGTTATGAAATGTTAGGGTTATGGAATGAATGTACATATGTACATTGGATTAGGTATAGGGTAAATGAAAATGTAGAATAGAGGATAATGGGTATAGGATGAGGAAAATGTAATGAATATAAAATATGCATTCAGGTATTAACTCAATTTTAACAACGTCTAAAAATTTCTCCAAAAATGTAAATTTGCAAGAACAAAATTGTGCACTTACGATACTTGTACTTCCCTGTAGTATTGGATGAATGTTGTTGTTCTTTAACAATATTGGATGAAGTTGTCTTGATCAAATATCGTATATAGATAGAGCTTATTTATGCTTTCTGTTCTAGCATCCTTCATTGATTATGGTCCATTGGTTGTTGATGTCATTCAGGTCCCTCTGCAATTGATTTATAATAACTCAGGCCCCTTTTGTCATGTACATTTTTATGCAATATATATATATTTTTTGCTAACATTTCAGGTCCCTCTACAGTTGATTTCAAAAATATTTCAGGTCCTAACTACTAACAATACAAGTTCCGTCATCAACTCAGCTGCACAACTAAGTATCTTTTTGCGAACCTTCCCCCTTACTGATGGGAAGAATTGTCCTTAAGTCTTGTTTATTCTGGAGGATAATTCCTGAAAACTCAAACTAAAGAAATGGTAAAACAAAATAGAGAATTCATATTGGCCAAACAAGTTGGTTTTCCTATATGAATTCGAGTTTGTATTGTGCCATTTTCGTGGATTTTCGCAACCAAACTCCTTTATTATTTTTTATCTTTTTCTATTTTTTCTCTTTTCTAGATGGAGGTGGGGTGTAATGGAGTAGGGAAGTATGAAAGGCTTATGAAAATAGGTTATATTGAAGTCATGATTCAGTAGTAAGTCTGGACTTCAACATGCTTGGTCATGGAGCTTAACATACAGTATGG
The DNA here is from genome assembly GCA_000404065.3 of Pinus taeda. Classification (NCBI taxonomy): domain Eukaryota; kingdom Viridiplantae; phylum Streptophyta; class Pinopsida; order Pinales; family Pinaceae; genus Pinus; species Pinus taeda. Next base: position 62,578 of record APFE031148619.1, on the reverse strand, counting down.
ATGATGAACAATATGAATTCAAATCATGAACAAATGATGAGGATAAAATCATGAACAAATGATGAGGATCAAATCATGAACAATATGAATTCAATATGAAAGGATTCTTTGGAGATTGATGTGACTTGACATAGTACTAAACTTGACTGCTTCTTCTAATGATTGTCTTCATGTCTTTTTGCCTTGATCTCGATCATGTTGTAGGGTTTGTTGGTGTTGTTGGTCAACATCTAAGAGCAAGCTTCAAGAGTTTGAGTTCCATTGAATGAACTCAACATCAAGTGAATTTCCAGTTTTCTTTGACTTGAACATTTGTATTCATATTCTGAAATATGAATTTGACTTTGAAAATTACTTCATCCATGGAGTTCACTCCATTCTTCCTATGACCTGCAAAAACATAACACTTGCCTGTAATACAACATTAGATGATGGAGGAAGAGAGGTGTACAGTCTCTCTTCTTCCAATAAACATGTAAATAATTACAAGCATTGCTTAAAAAACAAGTCCAAATATGATATACAAACAAAATACATTTATTTACCCCTTTGAGGAATGGTGGCCAGCCTAGACCTCCTAGCGGTATTTTGTTTACAAAATATTTGTTTGATATCCTATTAGAGTGATTCAAATCCATGTTGAAGTGAATTCATATGGATACCTCCAGTATAAACAGGTTTTCAAAATGGTTTAAACTGATATCGTAAAAATTATAAGGAGTGTCATGATTGATAGAGCTGCTTGTTAATTGTTAACTAGACCAATAGTCACTATTTGAAGCGTAACGTTTTCGATAAAGGTCAGATCGATGTGATTCCACTTGGAAATTAAATTAGATTCATTTTTGTATTTCCAGTAGAAATAGGTTTTAAAAATTCTTAGGCTTGATATCACAAAATTGTTGATGAACAAGCCTAGGAGGCAGAGTTTTACTATGATGTTTTGAAGACATGCAGTCACTAAATGTGGCATAACATTTTCATCACCTCCAAATGGGATGATTCAAATTGTGTCTTAAACTAGACTTGAATATATATCTCCAATATAAACAGGTTTTGAAAAGAAGATGATTTGGTATTTCAAATATGCCAATGAACAGTCAAGACCTAGAATTGTCACCTTGCAGATTTTTCGACAAGCAGTTAGTCTTTCAAGAATAACTTTTTCATATGATATATGATTGAAGTGATTCAAATTTATTTGGAAACTATATTCCAAGGGCTATCTTCCCTATGAATTTCAGATAAAAATGTTTCCATTAGACACCTCAAATATAGGTTGTACTAACTCTGTCCTCAACATTTCACTTGAGACCTAGTTTTGATTTTGATCACATTTTTATTTGTGATATAAATTGAGAACTTCAAAATGGATTCCAAAACTAGATTTCAAGAGATATGTAAAAAAAATGATTTCAAAATGATCCTATATGGTTACCCAAAATAGGCTTGTTCTTACTGCATTTTTCCATGTAGTCCTTTCAAATGAATATTGAACAATGATTTGAAGAAATAGTTTGAAACAAATTTATTATGGAAGTCTTATTGTGAATTTATTCCACTTGTTTATTTATTCTATTCTACCCTATTCTATTTTAGAAAAATAATTCATTCTCTCAAGTATAAGATAATTTCTAGTGCATCCATTTTCGTAACAAGATCATAAGTAAACTCATATCCAAATTTGAAAAATATACTTTAATGAATGTTTGGACATGAAAATTTATTTGATCATAAAGATTTGATGAGAAAGAATGTTGAAGAATGGAGTAGTGTTGTAGCCTATTCTTTAACATCATCTTTTAGATCTTGTTATTGAAAATGGATTTTGTAGTTATTTTTTTGATTTTATGTTTTTGTTGGGGGTTTTGTTTTTGAAACCTAATTTTAGGATCTCTATTTCTAGGCATAAAGAAACATAACTAAGAGAAATGTATCTTAACTAAATTTTTAGTGTTTTTGTTTATCTTCTATTTGACTATGTTGATAATTACCTCCCCGGCAACGACGCCAAAATGTTGGGCTAATTTATTAACACTAAATTAACACAAGTATTTAATTATCAATCCAGGTTTGTAAAACTTGGAGGCAAATCCACTGTATATGGACATCATATATAATCAAGTTTAGAAGATAAAATTTGAAGATTTAAAGAAGTATATATTACAAATATAAACTTATTTTAACAATTTCTAATTCATTTATGTAATATATGAGGGAAGAGGCTCCTAACTTAGGAGAACCAGGTTGTCCTCCCCTACAATACTACTTTCATGAAGATAAATCTAAGAGCACTAATTAACAATGGCTTATGATGCAGAAGATGCAAAAGAAGAGGCTCCTAACTAAGGAGTTCCAGATTGTCCTTCTTCACAATCCTACCATATCACAATCACCATTGCTTCGAACCAGAAATGCAGAAATAACTTCAAACGAGAAATGGAGAATGAAATTCAGTTTTAGTTCAAGATCAAATAGAAGGAGAATTTAACTTAAATTCTTGTGTGTCCCTTCATATGTAGATTAGAATTAAACCAATATTCATTCAACAATCATCACACATCTAAATACATTTGAAATAAGAACTAAGCTATGAAAACTATGAAAATTGAACCAAGAAGTGTACTTAGCTTGGTGTGGGGGCCCTCCACCCTTGCCTTGCACACTTGAAGAAATCTCAACTACAGAAACTTCAGTAAATCAACCAAGCATGAACAACAAATTGAAATGAAATAGGTTCTTCAAATTAGCTTCCAACTCAAATTATACAAAAGTTACATATAAATTACATTACAAAAGCCATCAAAGTCTTGGCTTTAAATAGAGGTTTAATGAAACAAACTGATCTATATTATCTGTAACACTCATATCTACTCATATCCACCTATCTAATTCAAACTCATCCAATTCATCCCAAGAAATATGGTCAATCCCATAAAATCTCAAAACTGCCCTATTTCCTAGGGATTTTCTGGTGACTAGTCATGTTTGACCAGCCTTGACCGGGCCTAATAAAGCTTGTTCTGCCAAACCAAGTGGAGTTAGCTTAGTCCTAGTTCCCAAGCTATCCATCCATGCATCAAAATCGAGCCCAAGTATCCTGCAAACATGTCATCCACATAGCTATTACGGGAATTTCTGATTCAATCCAAAATTGCACTTGAAACTCAATTTTCATAAAAACTTCTAGAAGTTGCAAAATTAAAATTAAACACCTGAATATGCATAAAATACATCAAAATAAGATGGATGTGATGGAAAATGGATGGAAAATATAAGGAGTAAGTAGGTTCCCCTAAGCAAAAATAGACCAAAACTGAGGGCCAACACTAGACACGGTAACTGCCGAATGACAAAAATTGTGATAGGCGCACGGTGCTAGTGGGGTATCCACCGCAGATCGAGTTACCCAACCTTCTCAACACCTCACAACCATTTCTACTGTATTAATTTCTCCGCAACCAACTATGGGAACTTCTCACTATCCGCGAGGTCCTAGTCTTCAAATTCTATATTCAGTGCCCATCCTAGCGACGAACCACCGAACCTTATGCCATCCAAAAGAAGCGGGGTCTAGAGCACACTCTTTGTGGCCTCTAGGTCATTCGATATCTTGGTTGTCCCTTTCCACAGGGGAATGTAGGGGGGTAAGTCTATTGCTAAAGGTATTTGGGAGACATTTTTTGCCTCATCATCCTATGCCTCAATTTGGGCTATTAGGGCTTGCAAATCTTCCTTCTCCTCCTCTATTTCAATGGTGACAACTTTTCCCTTCTTTGTCATTGATAATTTACTAACTCTTGGGTTCCGTGGTGATACCTGGACTGACCCCATTAGCTATTTTCTTTTCTATGGTCGCGACATGCGTGGGGAGTTTGGTACCTCTAGTGCACCTGCTGCCTCTCCAAGCTCCTCCTGGGTCACTCGGGCTTCTGGGGTAACCCCCATGACTTTCACTTTGGTTCTCAACATTATGTCTATACTGGATTCGCTCGGTTGCGTACTCACAGGTGGCAAGGTAGCTAGGGGCTCGCTGCTCTATACTAGCTCAAATCTCAAATAACTGAATGTTGCTTCGAAACTACCCTGTGGAATTTTATAGTAACATTCAGATTTGAATTCGGCCATTCCCTCCATTTCTGATTCATCAGTACCTTCTTGGCGGCAGATCACCCTGAATCTAGCTCGTAATTCCTGTCTTAATGTCCTGCCGTCTACTCCTTTCTACCTTGAATTAGCCCTCTGGTCATGAACAGTCACATCCCAGCCTACCCGTGTAGCAGCACAGCCCCTTAAGCATGACTGCGAGCCTTGTGACAGACGGGCCCTACGCAGAACCTCCTTTCTGCGCAAATTTCCTGCAACCTTGTTTATAGTCCCGCACCTTCTTTCAACTGCCTAGATCACTAAGACTGTGTCTCTTATAGATAGTTAGGTGGTCGCACCCCCAGTGCGAGGCTTTTCTTTTCCTGCTAGCTCGGGCTATGAGCACCCTTCACATGCCCATACATCCAGTAGTGCATCATGTTCCTCTTTATATGGTATGCTCCCTGGTTTTGTAAGGTGCGGTTGTAACCATGATAGCAGGGTCACAATTTTTTCTGCTGTAGTAGGAAGGTTGGCTGGACTCAATCTCATCATACTTAGTTTCTCGTGGCCTGCTTGCATGACTTCGATTTCCAGTTTGCAGATTTCTTCATCCAATTTCATACTTCTCTTCATCATTTGTGCCCACTCATCATCGATTTCACGAAGTTTCATGCTTCCTCACCAAAGGTCTTCTTGCAACTACCTAATTCCTTTACCCAGGTCCTTGTGTCTTGTCCCTACGATGGGAGCTATGGTCTGGGGATTCTTCTCTTTCCTCCTGGGTGCCTCTCTTATTGTCCCCATTGAGATTATTTTTACGCTCCGGTTTTTGCTTATGGTCATATAGGCCCATTGAACCGCTGGTAGGTGTAGGTTCCAATCCATTCATCCTGCCTAGTAAACTCTATTCACAATCCCGCGTAGCCTTGTGAATGCTCCGTTGTGGGGTATTTGCGGTGTGTGTCACTCTTTCTACTGCCTCGTCGGGTCCTGATTCTTGATCCTTAGCCTAGGATGTGCCTGACCAGCACGTGACTGCACCCATCAACACAGGTGGGTGCACAAACTGCTTTTCCCTGGCTACCTAGCTCGTGTTTGATGATGGGGACTTCCAAACCATAAGTGCATCCTTCTTTTGCATTTGCGCCAACTCCCAATATTCTTCTGGTGCATATGCCACCATTGTGTAGGCATCGCACGCAATGCCCATTCCATCGTACAGTACCACTGCTGTTTTTGTACTAACCTTCCAACTTTGTCTAAGAATTCATCCACACCTGTGTCCCCATCATATGTTGGCAGTTCCCTTGCTTCGTTCGTCACACACCCCAATGATCTAATCATTATATTGTAATTTAACATTGTTACTTTGTGAAACCGATTCTTCCAGCATTCTATTTCTTCGTCTGAATCTGAAGTACAAGAATTGTCACTCCCATGAGATTCTCCCATCTTCAGTTGGGTTCACCCTATCCTGGTCTTGCACCATTATCTGGTAAATGCAATCCAGCTCATTATCATTGTCATCCTCGCACACAGGTTCAGTGTAGTGTGCTCCTTCAGCTGGATCCAGCAGAACTACTATGCATAGAGACTTTTTCTTGAAAGCCATTTTCCGCTTCTTTAGGTTGATGACTCCATTCATATCCATGGGCCAATCTATTCCTAACAACATGGGGTAAGGGTTACTATCATCCACAATCTCAATTACCTCAAAGTCCGTTTGTGTACACGCACCTTCGATATCCACTGTTACACCTTGCAATATTCTCATGGGCACGATCTTTTGTTGGTTCGCCATCTATAATTGAATAGGAGACCAATATAACACTAGCTTACCCATGCGTTCCCAAGTCTGCTTTGGTAACACGTTCGCATCCAAACCCAGGTTTAGGATTACCTGATCCATCTCATATTCGCCAATTTGTGCCATCAATCACACTTCACTCTCCATGTGCCAAACATGCTTCCCCATCTTTCGAACTACGTGTAGTTCCCCTGACCCTGCCCACCTGGTGATCAACTCTTGTAGTCCTTTAACTGCCTTATTGTCTCATAGAAGCTTCATGCATGTCTCTAAAAAGGTAGTAAGCATAGAAGGATCCATTCCCGGTTCTAGTTGATCCTTACTACCTGAAGTAGAGGACTCCTTGAAGCTCTTCTTAGCTTCCATAAACGTTTCCCTCGCATGTTCCAAGTCAAACTTAGGTTCCTTCGTAGGAACCTTGCAAACCCATGTATCATCCTCAAGTTTATTTTCCTTATCTTCCCCCGTGGTTGCACCACTTCTAAGCACCATATTCACATTGGGGTCTTCTTCACGTGGTTCAAACTTCATCATTTGGATATTTTGAGTTGGAGTAGGTTGTAGTACCCCTTTCTTGCACATTTGTGCGATCAACATCGGACAATCTACTGCTTCATGACCAAACTGATAACAATATGGACAACATATTCTGGTTGAATTCATATAGTCATGCGCATAGTGCCTGGGTCCTCCACAATTATAGCAGATTAACTGTCTGCACCCTCGTCCAGGTCCCATTCCTCCTTGTCCTCGACCTCACCCTTGAAATCCCCCCCTCGTGATCATTGCGGCTAGATCGTGGCCTCACATTTCTATCTGCATTCGATAAGTTTGGTTCCTATCCATCATTAGCTCATAGCTCTGACAAGTCCACTCGTCGCGGCCCGCTGATCTACAAAAATTACAATATAGTTGTTGCGGAGTTTGGGTATACTTCTATAATAGGTGACAGTTGTCTATCATGTGCTTTTCTCCCACCTGACAAATCACACACCAAAGTGTGGGTGTCGCACTCAGCCCTTCTTATGCCTCCATTCGCAACAGCATCAACCCCCATCGTGCCAAATATTTTGCAAATACTAGACAGTGATCCTTATCTTGGCCCTGGCCTTTGCATTTTATACACCACACTTCTTCGTGCACCTCTGGTCAGGGTTCCCTATCCTGCTTCAAACTTTGCATCTCCAAATATAGGTTTTGTAATTGTGTGTGGATTTGTTGGACTCCCAACCTCGGATCCTGTATCAGTGTTTCATGCAACCTCATCACCATTTCCAATGCTTTTTCCTACGTTAAGAGCTTCTATTGTGACATTGCCATCCTCACGTGTGGAGCCAAAGATGCCATAAACTACGCGTGGTGCTGCACATCTATCAGTGTCATATTAGGCTCGTGGATCATACTTTTCAACCTCTGATCCAAATCCCAAGGGATTTCACCTAGAAGCATCGTGATCTCCTTAAATCTGATGATCGATTATGTCTCTAATTTTGGCTGGCTCAACTCTCTGCTCAACGCAATCTGGATTTCAGCTATTTCGGTGTTCAGGGGATCATTCAAGTGCTTGATATACCATGTCAGCACGCGATCATGCAGCGCACTTACCAATGTGGCCTTCTTTATGTTATCATCTATGACCCCATGTGCTTCCCACACTGCTCTTACTACGAACCAAAACTTATCTGGATCTTTGTTCCGTACTCCTTTGAATACAAGCAGCTTGATCGCACTCGCCATGCTAAACTACTGGTTTGGTGGAGGTGGTGTGGGCAAAGATGGAGGTGAAGGAGGTGACATGAGCGTTGGCATTAATGCGGATGATAAATGTGAAATGGATTGCCTTATCAAACTAACCACACTCCTCGGAGAAGCCTAAGCGCGTTCTTCCTCGTCCGCTCACGGAGGTGAAATTAAAGGACTGTTTCCTAACCCTTCAATACCTTTGTAGGATTTTTTTCTCCACGTCGTTCCACTCATTAATGTATTCACATCACCTGTTTTCACATAACAACATCTTAATCTAGGTATTCAAAGATTTGATGGACTTACCTCACAGTCCCTTGAGAAAAAGTCCTTCTGCTTTGCTATAGCTGACAGTCATGTCTATCATAAATTCAGTGATAAACCCTCCTATTATCCAATCTAGCCAATGGTCTACGGCCCGCGTGATCTTATTTTCAGATGCCTCTAAACTACACACCAACTCTGGAATCCACACTATCGGTTGATCAAGCTTGCACCTTCCCTGGCTATCTGCTAGCCTCGTGATCCAATCATACAGCTCTAAAGAGAAGGTCGCGAAGAAGATCTCATAGATTTTCATATATATGAAGCGATCCAAACACCTCTTTTCAGATATCTACGGGGTTTTGTTTTCCTGTATTACAAACTCGTAAAGCTTCTGATCCAACCAATCTTCAATTCCTTTCTACGTAGGGTTCCAGTGTTTCGATCAAACATCCCTTAGGTAGATCTCAGTCCCGACAATGGAACCATTTGTTGGCTTGTTGGGGACTGACCCACGTTTAGAAGTGTTTTAGCCAAACAAATCCCAAAACTACCAGCCCTTTTGGCAACAGCCTACGGAGCGCAGACTGAGGTCTCACCTGAGGTAGTATGGGAAGGTGCTGGAACTAGGTTTTCACACCCTAGGGATGTCTTGATGAGGTCTGGAAAGTTCACGAACTGATCTTATGCGTTGTGCTACTCCCGCGCAGCCATTTGTTCAATGCAACTACCTTCGCGCGGCTAGGATTACGAGTGCAAATGTTCTCTACCCTTTGTGGGCTTAGTACTATTATAGATCTTGAACTAAATTAAGTAGGCCCAATACTTTCAGTTACCATTTAAAATAAACAGACAAGCGTGCAATCATAAACCATAAACAGATGCATAAACTGGAATATAGAAACAGATACGCAAAATTCCAAAACCAAGTTATCTTTATTAATGCCTTTTCTAGTTACAATCCACTTCCTACCCTGTGCACTCAGCCGCAGGGATCCATGCACACAGTTGCACACTCTACTAGGTCTCTGCACACACAGCTATAGAGCCTCTTCTATTACTACAACCCTTGACTAAGACTTACAGACTCAAAGTGAATATCGTCATTAACAACCCATAACACTTCAGATATTCTCTAAAACTTCCAAAAACTACCTTCTACACCTAGAGCCTTGCTCTATGTATACATACAGGCCAACTCACTTTCTATTATTTAACCTTATTTTCGAGCGGACTACCCTTTGACTTGACTCATTACAACTCACACTCTGTGCACTTCGCAGAGCCTTTACAATACTAATACCCCAAAATTGTGGGCTTTAAGTCCCAAAACCATTACATGGGGGATTCGCTGCCCAACAATTATTTCAAGGTAACGCGCAAAATATATGCAAGTAGAAATGACACAATCAATCACCAATCTTAGATTCAATAACTAAGTTAACAAAAGAACCACTCTGACAGTAAATAAGAGTAAATTGCATAACTATAAAATAAAGTATTGTAACAGAAATCGAAATAAACCAACACACAAAATTAATGCAACACCTAATCAGAAGAGTCGGCCCAACTCCCTGACCAAGTCTACGATGGATTCACAACTTATAGAGAGAACAACATAATAACTTGCATTCAATTAATTAATCAGTCCTTTATTACAATCTCAATCTCTTGCATGGTTAACCTCGATTCACAGCATTGAAACCCTTCTTATACAATACACAGAAGAAATTGTCTCTCAATATGGCAGCTAATGTCTATCATTATACAATCCTTGAAATAGCCAACTAGTTGCCGAGAGAAAGACAAGAAAGGTCTAGAATATTCCTGAAATATGTTATGTTGTTACAGCGCTTGCCGATATGGTGTTGGAAGCTCAAAATCACTTCTATCATTTGCACCTGTAATCTTTGACCATTGGATCTACAGAAATGTCAAGATTAGTAACTTGCATATGTAAAATCTCAATGAATATTACTTCATTAATTAAATATTCCAAGAAGACAATGGAAGAGGGTTTTCCTTATGCGTTTAGAACGATTAGTGAATATAAATGATATAAAACGAGTGAGAGAGAGAGTGAAAATGGAGGGAAAAAGTATGCATATTTGGCACCCAACAATCCCTACTTGCTTCCCACGCCATCTGACCATTCACCATCATCCCTAATCCACCTGCCACATCACTAAGAGAAGTTAGCATTCATATTTTCACACAAAAAAAACAAGGAAAAAAGATTTATTGTGTTCATTTACATGCACAATAGTAGAATGTTTGGTTATTTCTGATTGCATGCCTAGGATAGTAGGGTTACACACATGTTAACTTAGCATTCTTTTAAAGAAAATCCTCTTAACAGTAGTTAGATGAATGGTGTGTTTAATCATTTGATTTTAGTATTTCCCTTACTACAATAGACAAGATTTCATTTAGTTTAAATTTCCCTTTTTCTCATTGGTAATCAAGCTTCTTCTGGGTCAATAGAAGACTGGTTTGAAAAACCATAGTGGTTTATCACTAGCTTAGCTGTGACAAAGAGTAGACCCATCACATCTTCTTGTGTATACAACACTGTCACCTCCATGTTTGTATGAACCCCAGGTTGATAAAGTAAAGTTGGTAGCCCCAAGAGTTGCAACATCCTTGATGTAATATTGGTGTTCATCACTTTTTGGCACCATTGCAAGGGAGGTGTCTGAGTAAGATGTGATTTCTTCTTTCTTTATTCCAATTCTTATCCCTGACATTCTACTATTAGCTTCATTTCTGCAAAAGTAGTTCTAAGTTAGTTTGTTTTATTTTCCATTTTGCAAGTGACATTTCATTCAAGCGGTTAGTTTCTATTCAGTTTATGATTTCAATTCTGCAATTAGTTTCAAAGCTTGAAGAAAAAACACAAAACTAAGCAAAAACACTTATTTCATGCCTCGTAGGAATAGGGAAAACTTAGGAAAATTTCTACCAAATAACCCCACTACTTCAAACAACTAACCTTCCCTCTTCTTCAATAGCTATGAATTGGAGGACCCCTTGGGCGACAGAGATTTTTTAAGAGCCTACAGGGGGAGAAGAAGAAGGAGAACCCATTCCAACTGACCTAATGGTGGAAAGTAGAAATGACAGAGGAGATAGAGAAAGAATTGAGGGTGCCTTTCCCATCAGAGAAACTGATGGGGATACCAAGATAAAAAACAGAAGCCCCTCTACTCTTCGTCATTTCCATGGCCTGGCCTAAGAAGATCCAGACACTTTCTTGTTTGAGTTTTTTTTCATATGCAGAACTTATGATTACACCATTGATGAGTAGAAGTTGAAACTATTCCCATCCACTCTCAAGGATGCAGCTATGCATTAGTTCATGGGTTTACCTGGGGATAACATCATAACCTAGGTTCAGATGCAGCAAGGCTTCAACAATAAGTATCAAGACTACTGTAGGTCCAAAGACACTAAAGAATAAATTTTTCAAAGGACCTTAGGGCATGATGAATCCTTAAAGGATTATGAAGAAAGATTCCAGCTTAGCTACAAAAGGGATACGTGCACACTTGATCCTGAGTCACTGAAGCTAGTCTTACTCTGAGGGGTAAGGGAAGACCTTCTGGATACCGTAAACCTGCTAGTAGGAGGGGACATATAACAACTACCCTATGAAGACATCAAGATTGTTTTTAGGAATCATTCTAGGGAAGCTAGGAAAAAGGGTAGGGGTAGTCAACCAATGGCCAACCCATCCTCTTCCAACACATCCATAAAATGTGAAATTGGAAATATGTTGGAAGATTTCAAGAGTGAAATGTTGCAAACACTTTCCCTATAGATGGACATTGTGCACATCAATAGAATGCAAGAGGAAGCAGAAAGAGCATTATCCATCTTCTACCCTAGATGCACAAGGAGGCACCCTATGGATGAATTTCCACTAAACCCGATCGAAATCTGCTCGATAGGTGAAGAAAACCACTCCACAGAAAAGTGCCCTTCGCTACCTGGACTAAAAGTTGTGTATCAGGGAACTGAAGGGGTGACTAAACAGCTCTACGACATAAATCAAAGGAGACCTCATGGGCCTCAACCATACCAACAAGGCATGAAAATGTCATCCCATGCATATTACAACCCTGACCATAACACATCCATTCCCTCTTGGGGGCCCCCTATTCATCCTTCCTGGTCTACACCTGCTCCTTAGTGTTTTGCACCTCAGTACCATTCCCAGCCGACCAACCAATCATTTCAGCCATATACTCTGCCACAACCTTAGTGGAATGCACTACCCTAGGGGTGGAGGCCCCATACAACATTTCTCCAGCTTTATTACCTTCACCTCCTACTCAACCACATCTTTTACACCCTGCTCCATTTAAACAACCTGAGATTCCTACCTAGCCAAATCTAAACTTGAACAACCAACAGGCACATCAAGTGTACAATGGAGAGACATCCTACCCTGCTTATGTTATGGAGGTTTAGGAAATAAACCTGAGATACTCCCAGACAATCAACCTCCACCTCCACCTAGGGAGAGTGAGGAGGAAAGAGAGGAAAGAATTCCTAGAGTGAATCCACCACCCTTTCTTGAGAGATTAACTCATCCCGTCCAACCTACCCCAGAAGAGAATGAACTTATGGGTGAATTGAAAAATCTATGTGTCAAAATTCCACTTCTCAAAGCCATCAAGGATGTACCTATTTACAACAAGTTTATTAAAGAGAAGTGTTTCAAACATCCAGGGAGGTGAAAAAGATACACCCCTACCATTAATGTCATTGGATAGTTATCCGACTTAATGCTGGGGTAGGTAATTTTCCCAAAGTATTTAGACCCTAGAAGCCCTGTAGTAGATGTGCACATTAATGGCACCATTATCCAACACACTTTGATTGATATTGAGGCTGCCATTAATGTAATGACCAAGGAAACCATGCTCAAACTCAATCTCCAAGGTTCATTAAGAAAGACCACAACAGTCTTGCAACTTGCAAACCATTCCACAGTAACCCCTGAGGGGAATGTTTAGGATGTTATGGTCTCAATTGACTTTTGGAGTACCCTGTAGACTTCCTAGTTCTCCAAAATAAGGCTAAGATTACTGGTTATCCTCTCATATTTGGGAGTCCTTTGTCAGCCACTGCTGATGCCTACATCATCTACAGGGCTGGAAATATGAATATAAAAAATGGGCATCTATCCAAGTAGTTAGTCTTGTACCCTCCTACTCAGCCATCTCTAGAACATGAATTACCTTTATGGATAGAAGAGTAGGAAGAATATGAAATCTACTCATCCCATCTCTATACCTTAGAAGTAGGCATGGGAGGAGGACAGTTGGATGAAGATGATTTGATTGAACACGTACTCCAAAGTCCAACTCCCAGCACCTTGTCCTTAGAGGAAGTAGTAAAGGAAACCAATAGAAACCATTAGATTGATATATGCTTATCTTATTCAAACCCTACCCATGTCAAAACCATAGAATTCAACCCTAAAAGAACTTTTAAAATCAACCCCTCTTTCTGTACACCAATAAGAAAAGTTGTGCAACATGCTAAGGGAACATCTAGATGCCTTTGCTTGGAGTTACAAGGAAATGAAGGGAGTGCACCCCTCGTTGTGTACTCACCACATTTATATAAAATAAGGTTGCAAACCAATCTGATAACCCCAAAGGAGAATGAATCTAGATCTCAAGTATATAGTCAAAGAAGAACTGCAAAAGTTGTTGGATGCAGGATTCATCTACCCTATCTCAGATAGTGCATGGGTTTCTCCTTTAGGGTTGCTTCCAAATAAAAATGGGAAGTGGAGGATTTGTGTTGATTATAGAGAGTTAAACAAAGCAACAAAGAAGGACCATTTCCCTCTACCTTTCAATGACCAAGTGCTAGATGGCCTGGCAAGGAAGAATTTTTTCTCTTTCCTAGATGGGTTCAGTGGGTACAATCAAATCCAGATTAGCCCAAAAGACCAGGATAAAACTACCTTCACTTATCCTTGGGGTACTTTTGTTTATAAGGTCCTTCCTTTTGGCCTATCCAATGCCCCTGCCACTTTCTAGAGGGTAGTCTTGAGTATCCTTGTCGAGCTATTCCATGATGCAGTAGAAATTTATATGGATGATATTACGCTCCATGGATGTGATTTCCAAGAAATTTTGTCCAACTTGGGTAAGGTGCTGAACAAATGCATTGAAATGAACTTGTCCCTTAGTCTTTAAAAATGTGAGTTCTTGATGACTGCAGGGATTATTCTAGTTCATTCAATATCCCAGAAAGCACTGAAGGTGCACCCAAATAAGATAGCCATCATCCAATGGGTCCCACCTCCACAAAAATAGAGGGATGTTAGAATTTTTCTAGGTTTAGCTGGATACTATCAGAGATTTATAAAAGACTTTAGCAAGTTAGCTTCTACTTTAATTGGATTATTAGCCAAAGGCTCAGAATTTTTATGGTCAAAAAGCTATTAAGAAGCCCTAGACACCCTAAAGGACAAGTTGACCACTGCACCTATTATCTGAGGCCCAAATTGGGCCCTTCCTTTCCATATACATGTTGATGCCTCTCACAAAGCCATAGGAGTAGCTCTAGGCCAAATAGATGACAAATTACCTTATTCCATTTACTTTATCAATAAGAATCTGTCAAAAGCTGAACTAAACTACACAGTGACTGAAAAGTAGCTTCTGGTTGTTGTGCATTCATTGAACAAATTTAGGAATTACATTACAGTTTACCAAACATTTATACATACTGACCATGCTGCAATTAAATAGTTGATGAATAACCCTAATTTGAATGCCCAAACTATTAGATGGTTACTTTTATTACAACAGTTTGATCTAACTATTATTGATAAGCCTGGCAAGGAGAATGTTGTTGTTGATTTTTTTTTCCATATTAACTTTTCCTTCATGGGAGGAAGGAACGGTTGATGATCAGTTATTGAATGAACACTTATTCACCATTTCAGTTCTCTCTCCATGGTTTTTAGACATAGAAAACTACTTGGTTTCTGCATAGTTTCGACCGAACTTATCCTCCAAAGATAAAAGAAATATTGTGAGGAAGAGCGCCCCATTCACTTGAATTGGGGGCAACCTCTTCAAACTAGGCCAAAATCAAAATCTGAGAATATGTGTCAGGGAGGAGGAAGTCTTTGACATCCTTCTAACCTATCATGATGGGCCTTGTGAAGGTCACTTTATAGCCAAGAGGACAGCATTCAAGGTGCTACACGTTGGTTATTATTGGCCCACTCTTCACTGGGATGTGAGGAGGTATACTAGTCAGTGTGATCGGTGCCAAAGGATGGGAAAACCTACCCCAATGGATGAAATTCCTCTACAACCTCAAGTGACTTTCGAGCCATTTGACAAGTGGGGCATGGATTTCATTGGACCCATTGACCCTCCATCCAAGCAAAAGCAATACATCATTGTGTGCACTAACTATTTGACCAAGTGGGTTGAGACAAAGGCCATCAAAGCAGCAACAAAGGAGAAAGTGGTTGAGTTCTTAATGGAAAATGTATTTTATAAGTTTGGGCACCCTAGAGAACTAGTCACCAATCAAGGCAGCCAGTTTACATATTACATGATTGAAATTTTGTTAAGCCAACACAAGATCAAGCATAGAACATCCACTCCTTACCACCCACAAGCTAATGGGCAAGTGGTGGTGACCAACAGAGCAATGGATGGCATTCTGACCAAAGTTATTAGCAGCAGCAGAAGGGACTGGGTTGATAGATTAGTTGAGCCCACTTGGGCCTACAATACCACCTGGAAGACCACTACTAGATTCACTCCTTATGAATTGTTCTATGGGAAGAAGGCCCTGATTTCCATTGAATTTGAATATAACACCTTAAGAATGGCATCACAACTAGATCTAGATCTCACCAGTGCACAAAAAGAGAGATTTCTCTAGTTGAATGGGTTAGATGATTTTAGAATGCAGGTCCTCCTACACACAAAGGTGACTCAAGTTCAAAGGAACATTTGGCATGACAAGAACATAAAGGACAAACAATTTCAAGAAGGTGATTGGGCTTTGTTGTATGATTCCAGATACAAGGATTTTAAAGGCAAGTTAAGGACTAGATGTTTAGGGCCTTATGCCACAGAGAAATGTCATGATAATGGGTCAATGCAAATTATAACCATTGATGCAGAGGCTATTCCTTTACTTGTCAATGGGCATAGATTGAAGGTCTACAAGAAGCCCTTGTCAAAGAAATAATTCATCAATGGCATCAGCAAGACAATGATGGTAGTGGAGCAAGTCTCAATTTCTCCACCATCAAGTCACTAAAAAAAGAGAAAAAAATAAAGATACTCACATGAAAACCTCCATGAGGCACCTGAGTCCCACTATTTGGTTGAAAACCTCTTTGAGGCAGACTATTTATTTTCAAAAAATAAAAAACACAAACAAAAACAATATATATATATATATATATATATATATATATATATATATATATATATATATAATATATAAAGAAAAAAACTTTGAAAATTTTTTTTTGCAGGTTAGCAGGAGGATCAAAGTAATAAGAGAGGAGCAGAAGGACCTATACAATTCATGTTTTCATTCATCCATTCAATATTCTTCATCATCCCATCATTCCCTCCATTGATGAACTCATCTAGCTCAGTTTGCACAAGTTCAATGTTTTCTACAAGATTCCCTGTAAACCTACAGGATTCCCTGAGAAACCTACAGGATGATCCTGTAGGAATTACAGTGGCTTGGGAATCCCAAGGAATGTGACCCTAGAGAAAGGGGATGACCTGATTGTGTCAAAAAAATAAAATAAAAATGTTTCACTTCACCACCTCATCACCATGCCTCTCACCACCATGATTGCCCCTGCATTCATCCAATAAGTCAGTTTCAAAAAATATTACAGTTTTCAGACAAAATAAATAAAAGAGGGTAAGAATAGAGGACAAGGGGACAATACTTGAAGGCTATACATCTCACCTACCAATGACTAGACCCCTTATCTACCCATGAAAACAATCCTCATGCTCCAGAAGTGAATGAAATAATAAAAATTTAAGGGAGAGGAAACCACACAACATCTTGTAGGTTTCCTATAGGAAATCCTATAGCAACCTGTCCCACAAAAAGATATTTCACAGGTTGTAGTCATCTTTAGCATGGAAATCCTATTGTCTAGGAATCTCCTCCAAGGCTTAGCAACAACAGTAGGATAATCAGCGTCACCATCTAGTACCTGCAAATCAAAGAAAAAACATCAAAGGAGGCCAATAAAAAAAAAAAAAACATATGTAGCAAATACACAACAGGGACATCATTCTCCAACAAGCAGCTTCATCGAGGCATCTTACCCACAGGTATGTCATCCTACTTAAGATATCTAGTTAGCATAATATGATAAAAAATGTAAGATTATGTAAGAGTTGGTTTTATAAGCAAAGGTGGCCAGTTAACTTGGTCATCTTCAGCCAGTCAATGAGGAGAATACAATTAGTTCACTACACATGTGGCAGCGGTCAAATCAAGAGAAAAAGGAGATGAGGCCAAAAATGGTTAAATTATGGTTGACTGAAGTGGGAGATGATTATGAGGTAAGGAGGATTGATGAAGTGGTAGTGGGACCAATGGTCCAAAAGTGGGTTCTTGTACTTCGGTCACCATCACACCATCCCACACAATCACCCATACGGGGAAATAAAATACTGATTCCCATGCATAGGAGGCATTCGCAATCTCGAGGATACATAGAAGCAAGTTTTATCTTGACTCTTGAAGCAGTGTCTATAGGAAAGAAAATGAGCAGTTTTTCAGTGCAGGAGCACCTAAAGGATCCTACAGGGAAACCTATAGGATACAGAGTATTCATCTACAGGATTGGCAGTGGGCATTTAGAGAGGAAAAATCAAAGGTTGGCTTCATCAGGCAGTAACCAGGAGGTAGGAGCTATACCTTCCCACATTTTCCAAGTTAATTATTCCAAAGTTAAAAAATTAGAATATAAAAATAAAAAAAAAAAAAAAAAAAAACCTTCCATTTGGTTAAGGAGATTGCAGTCTAGGGGAATTATATACAGAATTGTCATTTAAAATCTCTTACCCATTAGAATTTGGAATTAGACCCATACAAGCCTCCACAATCATCATAGGAAAAATGACAAGGGGATTTAACAAGAGGTAACCCACAAACACAGTGAGAATTCATTAGCACCCTCCTGTAGTAGAGATCTTCACAAGGTACAATTGGATGGGTTTCTTTGAAAAAATGAGGGGATATGATGATGAGCTGGCCAAAGACTTTTCTCTCTCACTCATACCACTAACTAGGACCCATGCCACTATTGTGGTGAAATGCCTCTCAGTAGAAAAGACCCCTGAAGTCATAGGCAAAATCACCACACTTCGTTTATGGTTGCCTTGGAGAAAGCAAGATAAGGGTAGCAACCAACTTGCAAAGAAGAAATTCTTTTTGGAAGGATAGGAGGTAATGGGGTCAGGAGAGAAGGCTTGTCATATCTTTGGAATGAAATTAGCCACCACCTCATTAAGTATATATCATGTGAAGGAAGATACAGTGTGGTATATGGATACCATTTCAGGCTTCTCCAAGAATTGAGATTTGGAGCAGACACACCTCCTCAAAACAGACTAAGCATACCCTATTTTCTTCTTCAATCAGTGATATATATGAGCATCAAGGTGTAGGAAGGAAGACATCAATAGTTAGCCCATCATGGATTAATCAAACTTATCCTAGAAGATGCCCTCTAAAATCTAAGACTCCCTATTACATGGAAAACTTTCAGAGACATGGAGGCAGAGGGAGAAATAAAAGCTCTTGAATATGACAAAAGCCCCACTGCTAGTGAGAGGGATGAAGAGGAAACAGAGGAGGAAAAAGAGGAAGAAAATGAGGAGGAAAGTGATGAAGAGACAGAAGAAGATGCAAAAGAAGAAATTTATGAACAAAGTAAGGAACTGGAGGGAGAAGAAGAAGATAAAGAGAAGGATGAGAAGGAGAATGGAAAAGAGGAAACAAAGGGAAAGGAAAAACAAAGGTCTATAGTTCAAGGAAAAATGGGGGGGTAATCACCAAGGGTATCTTCAGAACCCACTAAGAAAGAGGCAACAGTTGCTCTTGCTTCCCTAAGTACACCTATCAAGCAAAAAGGGAAGAGACAAAGTGTTGGCTTGTATGGGCCTAACCCAGATTTATAGGTCATTTAGCCAAGAAAATCCTAGTACTACTAACCCTTTCAGCAATAGTCTGCAAAGCGCACACTGAGGTCTCACCCGAAGTAGTATGGGAGGGTGCTAGAACCAAATTTCCACACCCTAGGGATGTATGATGAGCTTACGTGGTTTGAGCCTGCAAGCACGTCGCTATGCACATCTATTAGTCCCTCGCACCCTGTGATGTTGCCTTCGCGTAGCCCTACTCGAGACGCGATTATATTATACCCAAGTTCCTTAATATTTTCTTGTTATTACCCGATTACTTAACTTATCTATGTAAATCTAGTGGTAATTAACAATATATCCAGCATTCATATAAGTGTGCACAATAAATAAAGCAATATAAATGAATAGAATGCAATACAAAAGCAGACGCACAGAATTTGGAATCAACTTCTCTTTATTATTATTTTTTCAAGGTTACAGACTCGACACCGCCCTGTAGACTCAGTTGTAGGGGTCCGTGCACTCAGCTGCGGACTCTACTAGACCTCTATGCACTCAGTTGCAGAACCTCTTCCTACTACTATGACCCAATACACTTAGATTCTCACTCTATCTCTACTTTTCTCATCCCTTTGCTATCTTTACAACTTAGAGCCTCGCTCTATTTACGACATGACACTACATTATATTACAAAACTTAGGGTGGACCGCCCTATGACTCAACCTATAATTCATGCTCTGCACCCACAATTCATGGAGTTTTACAATACATTTGACCAAAACCTGGGCTTTAAGCCCCAAAACATGTTGTGGGGGGATCTGATGCCCAACAGGCCCCTAACACAAAAATTGTGACTCGCCCTCGAGTCACTCTATTAGCGCGGTGATCTTGGCATGAAGTCCCTCCAACTAGTCTCGAATGGCTCGAAGGTCCGTAGCACACTGTTCTTCGGTTTGTTGGACCTGTTGATTCGCTCTTTCGATGCTTCTTTGTGAGGATCAAATCCCTGCCTTAGCACGTAGAGCTCCTGCATCGGTGCCATCTTGCCCTCGATATCTGCCGTAATGGTGAAGGCCTCATCAAGCCATGGTTAAACGCGTGCTTTGAGAAGTGCCTCTTCTGTCTTGTGGAATCCACCTACTCTTTCAGTGCCCTTGCTTGCTGCATATTTGCTAGCCATTGAGTGAGGACAAATGTCTATGCAATTCCGCTTACATTGTCATACTGCTCCTAAAGCTCGGTCACCTCTGTTTCCAGGCATTGTATGTTGGGGTCCTCTTGCAAGGATGTGAGGATGCCAAAGGCTTGGTCCAACATACCGGTACAGTCCTACATCACCCGTCCAATTTCTTCCAACCCTGTTTGGATAGCGCTAACACACTGCTCTCTAAATTCTGGGGAGTGGAAGGTTGCCCCTTCAACCAAAGCTCGACAATCTGGAGATTCAGCTCTAGCTACACTCACGTTGTTTCCTCACGTGTGTTTCAGACTCCACTTGCCAAACAGTGGATCCGCATTTTTGTTGGTAGGTCCATGGCAATGGAAAACTCTAGGACTCGTCGGCATGCTTCATCAACTGTCTGCACTAAATTACTAGTTTTGTGACACTAGTTCATCACGTTGCAGGCTAAGTTGTTCGATGTTGATCTTTTACTCACTCATCACTTGAATTGCGTGACCCTCCCTAGCACAGAGCTATGTTGTTATTCCATCCTACAGTTGGTATAATGTGTCTCACGGAAGGGCAACCAAATTAAGGCCAAGTCCCTTGATCTTTCCAACTGCAATTCTGTCAATCTCATTCTCTACTGCTAGCACCCCTTCCAGTAGCACTATGGTGTTGGCCATCTTTGCGCATAGCATCTGCTCTACTGTTGATGTGCCTGTTGTGCCATATGTGGCTACCGCTCCTTCCAGTGGGGGCCGCACCTGTAGTTCCTACAGCTACACCCTTAGGGTCCCCAACACAGTTTGCTGCTCCGACATGCCTTCTTGGAGTGTTTCCTTGGTGACATCGTGAACCATGTCACCGATGTCGTAGAGGTCACCTTCGTTAATGTGATCGGGTTGATGGCCAATTTAGAGGCCTTGACCTTTTTCCGTGGACCTGATCTCTCTGTGGCGTGCAACCTTTTGAGTTGGGTGGAAGCTGTGCCTAGGCCCGTGCCTTCCTCTGCAAGGTCTGTGTCCTTGGCCTCCTATCCTGTAAACAATTCCTGGCCCTCCTCTACTTGCGTTGTTGTGGCCCTTGTTGCCTACACTACTACTGCTACTTCAGTGGCTTTTGCCTACTCCACGGCTGCCTTTTCTGCCTTACGGACTGCCCTTACCTCTGTTGCCACTTTTTCATTGCACCTCTTCTCCGCCAGCTACGTGATGCGCAGCTTGGCCTCATCCTTTATTTTCTGTGTTTTTGTCCTATCCAGCTCCGCCAAATCTAGGGTGTGCCACTCGGGAGGCCATGATTCTAATACTATAAAAATTACATCATCATTGATGATGAAGAGGAGCATGGTCTACTGCTAGGCCAGATCCTTTCGTGCCTTGATGTAAATATTATGCATGTCCATCTTGAAGTTTGCAAATCTCCACAAACTATTGTGCATTGTGGGGGATAACCGCGATATTCTATTAATCCACATCCAAATGCTCTCCTCCATGAGCACCCAGAATATCTTTTTATCGTGGGCTGAGGTCTCACCTGAAGTAGTATGGGAGGGTGCTAGAACTAGGTTTCCACACCCTGGGGATGTTTGATGAGCTTTTGGCGGTCCGTGTTTGATCCTGCGCACACGTCGCTATGCGCATCTATTTGTCCCTCGCACCCTATGATGTTGCCTTCTCATATCCCTACTCGGGGTGTGATCATATTATACCCAAGTTCCTTAATATTTACCTATTATTACCCAATTACTTAACTTATCTATG
The DNA here is from genome assembly GCA_000404065.3 of Pinus taeda. Classification (NCBI taxonomy): domain Eukaryota; kingdom Viridiplantae; phylum Streptophyta; class Pinopsida; order Pinales; family Pinaceae; genus Pinus; species Pinus taeda. The sequence goes on along the minus strand of APFE031148619.1, from coordinate 40,557 downwards.
TAATTCTAGTGATAATTAACAGTATATCTAGCATTCATATAAGTGTGTGTGATAAACAAAACAATATAAATGAATAGAATGCAATACACAAGAAGATGCATAGAATTTGGAATCAACTTATTTTTATTATTCTTCGATCAAGGTTACAAACTCAACACCGCCCTGCACACTCAGCTACAGGGGTCTGCGGACTCTACCAGGCCTCTGTGCACTCTGCTACAGAGCCTCTTCCTACTACTATGACCCAATACACTTAGATTCTCATTCTATTTCTACTCTATTCATCCCTTCGCTATCTTTACAACTTAGAGCCTCGCTCTATTTATACAATCCCATGGTTCGCAAACCTTGGGTAGGTTGACATGACATTGCATTACATTACAAAACTTAGGGCGGACAGCCCTATGACTCAACCTATACTTCGCGCTCCGTGCCTGCAATTCACGGAGTTTTACAATACATCTGACCAAAACCTGGCTTTAAGCACCAAAACATGCCGTGGGGGGATCCGATGCCCAACACAAAGACAAACCCCATTGTACTTTAGGACAAGAAAAAGTACAAGGATCAGGAAAGTAAAACATCAAACACCCACCAAAGTTCCTATTGTCATTGAAGACTCACCAAAGAGGCAAGAAAAGATAGCTCCTCTTGTGAAAAACCAAGGAGAAGGATCATCAGGACAAGCCTCCCCAAATCTCCCATCACTTATGTTAGAAGGTCTATCATCAGGTTTGCCTCATCCAAAGGAAAAGGTCCCCTACAGGAGACACAAAAGGACCTATAGGAAGCGGAGGCCATCCTACAGGAAACTCAGAAAATGGACCAAGAAGGGATAATTTAGCAAGAAACAAAGAAGGAAGATCCAAAACTGAAGGAACCTAGTCCTCAACCCAACTTTGACTCTTACTACAGGTTCATTGAAGGGGTAGGGTCATTCCACATAAAGTCACCATCCCCTTATTCTTTGAGCTTGAAAAAGAAAGGACAAGAACACATAGGTGGATGAAAATTGCCAAATCTAAAGGAGTGGAGGATATAGGCCACATGGAGGAGAAAGTAAAGGAGATGGGTAGAGAACTGAGTAGCATAAGGGATAGAAAGGCAATGATGAAAGCTCAGTTGGAAGCAGAGAATGCATGGCTAAGGGGATAGTTACAAGAAAGAGAAAGTCAATTGGCATCCATGCCTAGTTTATCCTTAGAGTCAATCTAGTGCAGGATGCCAGCAAAATATTATGCATTGTATCTTAAGGAATAGTGGCTACAGTTCTAAATTAATACTTTAGCATAGAGAGGCACTATGCCCTTCCAAGATTACAAAAAATTCATTGATCTCTCTGATCAAAGCACCTTGGAGGATAGAGCTACAATGTCTGAGTTTTACCTACACAACTTGGCCTTGACAAATCTGAATGTGTGGGACCCAAATTCAAAGCTAGGGGATTTGCAATTGATGGCCTTGTCATCATGGATGAATCATGAGGAGGCAAGAGTTGCAGATATGAAGAAAGTAATGGCAAGAGAAAAGACAGAACCCCTCATGATAAGAGTTGAGCAATCAAATCCAATAATTGTCATCTGCACCCACAACCTGATTGCAAATGACCCTAAGCTTGCACCTAGGCACCTTGTTGCCCAAGAGAAAGTAGTCACACACTTTGAGGACATGTTTAGGTTGTCAGGGGATGACAGCATGAAAGCTTGCCAAAGGAGATGGAACACTTTGCCCTACAACATGAAAATAAGAGAGTACCATTCTCCTCATAGAATGAGAGAGGCACTAGACCGAACACCCTTGTACAAGCAAGCTCTCCAAAGACTAAAATTCAACTGGATTGGCTTGAGACTCAGTCCACCACTTCTCTTAGGAATGTTGGAAGAAAGAAGGAAGAGGAAAAAAGAAAGTAGTGGGAAGAGATAGATAGGAAGGAAAGATTTTTTTCACAGGAAGAGGAAACTACAACAAAAGCATGGGATGTCAGGGAAGCCACTAGAGCAATGAAGGACATGGATATAAATTGAGTTTCTCAGAGGATGAGAAAAAATTTTAGCAGGGGGATGATAATGAGCCTCATCATTGGGTAACTATATGGACCTTAATACACCTCCAAGCTTATTTAAATCAACTCTTCTCATAATTCCTTACATATTTTGATTATATTTTGCTTAATGAGATGAGTAAAAGTGAGATGTTATGCCCAGTGCACTAATGTGCATTAACTACATGTTTTTGAGATAAAATCATGGAAATTTTGGCTAATTATGGGCAGAAAATCAAGTGAGACAAGGAGGAGATATTGTAGGAGATATATCCTCCTCATTTACTCCTCACTCATTCGAATATTCCTCCATCAAATTACACTAGCTCAGAGTTGCAAGGAGCCAAGTCATGGAGATCAAAAGGTAGCCAAGCCAGTGGCAGTTAAAGAGCTAGTTCATATTGAGTTTGGGAGCCAAGCCTCCCTAGATTTAAGGGAGTCGTTGGAGATTTCAGTGGTATAAAGAAGGAGGCCTAGAGCCTCATTAGGATTCGAATTTTTTATGTAAAATCACTAAGCACTTTTCGAGTTCAAGACTTGTGGAAGACATTGTTATGTAATTTTCAAATATGATCATGAGAATGAGAATTTCCTTGATCTAGCACTGAGTTGACTCAGAGGTCTAAAGCTCTTGGGTTAGGTCCCAACCCTAGTAGCAAAGTCTCCTCTTCATGTAGTTGTATGCTTAGTTGATTTCATAGATTAATGGTTGAATTGTCTTTAACATTATTTCATTGCAAGTAGTTGTGGATTTGATTAGTTTGCTTCCATTTGTGCATTACTTTAGCTATAGCTTAGGAAGATAAAGGAATATCAAGAAGATGTTAGTAGGTGGATTGGCCTCACTCCTCCCTTTAGGGACCATGGTGTGAGAAAAGAACTCCCATGCAGCCCCAAAAAGACATAATTCTGATTTCTGACGGAATTTAGGGTTTTCTGTTACTTAGACCAAAATTTTACTAGTTTTCAAGGATAGGATTTAATTTTGATTTCTTATATCTTCAGCCTTACAGTAGATCTCATAAAGGTTTAACATTATTCTACAAGTTTTCCCATGCATGAAGTAGACAACTAGATAATGAAATTATGTTTTCCTTTAGTTACTTGAAAATATTTCTTATTTAACATGATTCATGGATGAATATCAATGATTGATGCAGTTCAAGAGTTTCAGCAGTGCAAAGAGATTTCAGGACCATCAACCCCATCCTATTCTCATCCATCCATAATTATCACTTTTTTCCACTAAACCCCTCACCAAATTCATCATTCCATAAGAACATTTCTCCAAGATTGTTTAGCAAATCCAACCATCTCACAAAATCTATTTTGAGCTCTGAAGGAGTCCTAGCAAATCCCTTGCCTCATTTCTCCCACCATTCACCTTCCCTAAGCCCTACACCACCTTCCAAATCCCTCCTCTTTATATCAGGCAGATCCTGTAGGAATACAGGGGATCATGTAGAAGCATTAGCAAATCTTGTAGGTGGCATTAGAACATCTTATAGGTCGACCTGTAGTGACCTATTTTGAGGCCAAATTGTGGAAAAAGCATCTAGGAAGATAGGAGAAGACCCCTAATTTCCTCCTAAGCCATATGACCATTCACCATCATCCCTAATCCACCTGCCACATCACCAAGATAAGTTAGCATTCACATTTTCACACAAAAGAAGACAAAAAGGAAAAAAGAGTTATTGTGTTCATTTACATGCACAATAGTAGAATGTTTGGTTATTTCAAATTGAATGCCTAGGATAGTAGGGTTACACATTTGTTAACTTAGCATTCTTTTAAAGCAAAGCCTCTTAGCAGTAGTTAGATGAATGGTGTGTTTAAGCATTTGATTTCAGTCTTTCCCTTACTAGAATAGACAAGATTTCATTTAGTGTAAATTTCGCTTTTTCTCATTGGTAATCAAGCTTCTTCTAAGTCAATAGAAGACTAGTTTGAAAAACCATAGTGTTCTATTGCCAGCTTAGCAATGACAAAGAGCGGACCCATCACATCTGCTTGTGTATACAACACTGTCACCACAATTTTGTACAAAGTTGATAAAGTAAATTTGGTAGCCCTAGGAGTTGCAACATCCTTGCTGCAATATTGGTGCTCATCAAGAGTCCACCATTATAATATATAGGAAAGGGGAGAGGGGCCGGCCCTAACGAAGCCCTCTTGAACTTTGGAAATATTCACTTGATCTTCCATTGATCAATGGAGAAATCTAAGGACCTACTATACGGGCCTTAATTATATCTATTTCCTTTTTTGAGAAACCAAATCGCTGAAGGACTGCCACAAGGAAGTCTAGATTGACCTTATCAAAGGCATTTGCCATATCAAGATTTATAATCATACCTTTTTCCTTTTTAAGAAGGCTAGAGCGTAGATCTTCTTGGACAATTAAGATATTGTCAAGAATTTGTCTTTTTGGAATGAATCCTCCTTGATTTTCTCAAATAATTTATGGGAGTATTGCTTTCATTATATTTTCCAGAATTTTTGTAATAATTTTGTAGGAGGAATTACATATAGAGATCATCCTGAACCTGCTAAAAGTGTTTTGATTAAGTTCTTTTGGAATTAGAGCAAGAAAGGAGGAATTTTTGAATCCTCCTATCTTGAATTTCCCAAAAAAAAATCTGATCATTCTTAGCAAGTCTTTTTTTTATGGTACTCTAGTTATTTTTGTAGAAGGAGATAGGGAACCCATCTAGGCCTGGAGCTTTATCTGGAATTAGGTCCCAAATAACAACATCCACTTCCTTTTCTTCAACTTATTTTGTTAATTAGTTGTTTTCTCCATTGCTGATTTTTTTGGGGTATGCTATAGAAAATATTCATACTCATTATTTACTGTTGAGGATGATAATATCTGAATACCTCCTTCTTTGTTTCCTCTTGTCCTCTCACTTCTTTTCCCTCATTATCCATAATTCTGTCAATATGGTTTTGCATTCTCCTGATCCTCGTAGTATTATGGAAGAAGTATGTATTCTTATCACCTTCTTTAAGCCATAATATTCTAGACTTTAGTCTCCACTCTTCTTCTTCCACTCTATTTTGCCTATACAATTCCCAATACGCTTGTTTTTCTTGCCATAAAATCTCCTCTGTTTCCACTTGCTGCTCTTTTTCGACTTGGATTCTCTCTGTTTTTTCTGTTATTTGTAGCTTTTTTTTGTTTCTATTTGTTTGCTCCTTGCCCACTGTTTCAACTCTTTCCTCAATGATTTAAGTTTATTTCCCCAAACATAATTAGGAGAGCCAATGATTTGATTTTCCCAAACATCTCGAATGATTTTTTCCACTTCTTCACCGTCATTCCAAATGGAATTAAATCTCAAAGGAACAGGGCCAAAGTTCTCTAATAGTCCAAGTGAGAGTGCCACCAATTTGTGACCCGATGATATGTTATGAATTATTTCAAACTTTATTTCACTGAAGGAGGTGACTATTGTGTCTTTGATTAGGAATCTATCCAGCCTTTCCTTTATATTAGTTTTACCAATTCTTTTGTTACTCCATGTATACTTCCTATTGCTAGGAGGCATGTCCATTAATCTGCAGGTTTCCATGATATATTGTACCATTTCCCTTGATGGATCAACATTATATTTCCCACCAAACTTATCCTCTGCATTCAGTACCAAATTAAGGTCCCCTCCTACTATTATGACTCTGTTTTGGACCTGCAATAGGTGATTTTTAAGGTGTACCAGTAGAATTCCTTATCCCTATAATGCTTTGGGGCATAAATGTTGACAATGTATTATGTCTCCTTTATCTTTTTGTTTTTCAGATTTATTTTCATCCAATGCAACTATTTTTGTATCTAAATCGACTCCCACTTCTATTTTTCCATAATGTACAAATCCCTCTTGAAACTCCTATTTCTGGGATTGATGTTCCTTGGTAGTTTTTCATTTTTTGAATCATTGTTTCCATTTCCTTTTCATTTATCTCTGTATCCTGGACCATAAAAATATCAGGCTTCTATGACACTATTAAGTCTTTCATTGCCTTTATTTTTGGCATACTTCCCATTCCTCTACAGTTCCAGGAGACCATATTCATTATCACTTGGAATTGAGGGTAAAGGGACCTTTCCCTCTAATGGGTTGAGTGGGTTTCTCCTTGTTTTTTCTAGAAAGGTGTCCAATGGTTGTTGGGTGCCCAAATCCATATCCTTTGCCACTGCTTCATCTATGATTTCTCGCTTGTATTTTCTACCTACCCGTTTAGGGTGGTCGAGGGAGGAGAGAAGGTCTTTGGAGATGGTTCGAGTGATTATTCGATCGAAGGAGGAATGTGAAGGGATATGGGAGAAAATGGGAGAGGAGGGGGAGGGAATGGAGGGAAAGGGGATGAGAGGAGTGGAGGAAGGAGGGCGGGATGGAAGGTCAGGGTCCCCAAGAGAGCTAAAGGGATTAGAAGCCAAAAGATCCAAAGAGGGGGGGCTAGAAGAAGGAGGAAGAGATGAGGAGTGAGAGTAGGGAACTTTATGAGGAGAAGGCAAAGGAGATGAGAAGGAGGGAGGGGGGGGGGCAAGGGTCAAGGATGGGAGGGTGGAGATAGAAGAGGGATGGGATGAGGGTTTGGGTTTGGTTGCTGACTTTTTCTTCTTAACCTGCTCCCATTTTGGTTCATGGTTTTCTATTTCTTCTGATTCCTAATTTTTAGCACATCTATTTGTAAAATGACCATATTCATGAAATACCCTGCATTTGAATGGAATTTGTTCATAATCTAGGTGTTAAATGTGAATCCAACTATCAACTTTGATCTTGACTACTTCTGGAAGTCCTTTACCTAGATCTACTTCCACATATATTCTCACACAAGCATGCATGTTTTCCTTTGGCTCACTTCTATAGATATATTTCCCCATTGCATTTCATATTGTTTAAATAGATTCATATCTCCAGCAATGTAGAGGAAGATGGGGAAGCCTTACCCATACTAGCACTGCATTTGGCACGTCCAACTCTGGATCGAAGTCCGAAGTCCATCTATTAAGATAAAGCCATCTTGAATCCATAAAATATGGTCTACTTCTGAAGATTAGATATTTGTACTCTTTCGATTCAATGTGGAAGGTAAAATAACCTCTTCTACAAAACTTGATGGAGATGTTCCCTATGATAGATGAAGTCTAGTTTCTTTCCACCCATTTGAGGACTGAATGGGGAGAGGGTCAAAGTCCAGTAAACTGACCCACCAAACCACGTTTAGAGAGGGACAGTGTTGTGCGGAGAGGAAGGGAGGGAGGAAGAATTATTTTAGGTATTCCATTGATCTTCTTAAGAAACTTTGATATGGACAGTCTGGGAAGAGATGGTTCCAAGGAGGAGAGAAGAGAGGCAAGGGCTTCCTCATTTTCTCCCAGTTGAGCTGAAGTTCCAGAAGATGCGATAGGAATTGATGCATCCTCAAGAGGATTCTCCGCATGGTCCATTGCATACCAGTCGAGGGTAGCAAGCCCCAGGAGCAGGAGGCCTAGGGAGCTAAAGGAATAGGGTGCACTCAGAGGTTGAAATCGCCAAGGCAGGAGCAGAGTGCTTCAGAACCCTTTTAGAGTTAGTGATTTTTTTATATTTGTCAACTCCATATTAAGTTGTGAAGAAATTATATATTTCCCATATATTAAGAGTATTTTTTTGTTTTTTTACTTTTAATTATTTTATCTCTCTATATAAAGTTGATTTAAAATTAATCTAGAAATTTAAGATTTTATTTATGGCTGACATTTTTTTTGTCAACACTATTTTTCAATTTCTTAATGTAAGTATTAGTTTATTATTTTAAAATGCAATGTTACAAGACAACATCTCTCTCATATTGGGCTTTAGAGCACCTCTCAGTGCAATAATTATTTTGATGTATACCAACATTTACCAACCATTTAATGTATATGGTTGTGCTAGTTTATACCATCTTAAGAAATAGAAACATTTATTAACAAAAATTAGTAACAATTTACTTCATGTGAGAATCTCACAAATCCAAAACATCAATGCAAGAAATAGTTAACTTACAATTGTTTCCTTAAATTGGCCCTTCATAAAGGCTATTGAGGTTTCCAAAATATTGTGTACATAAATTTTCCATGTAACTTTTCAAGTGGTCTTTACAACTATTTCTACCAAAAACATTATATCTTACGAAGGAAATTGAAGAGAAGCAAGAAAATGAGTATATTAAATAGTGATACCACACAATAATGTCGTGTCACTATCCAAAATGCTCCTTAGAGAGGGCTATGGTTCATTTGGGTTAATAATCAAGGACAAAATGTGCAAGAAAAATCATCCTTCTTATTGACTTGAATTGGAGATTTTGAGGGGCCCTTGGGGGATTTTAATGGAATTACAGATGATAGTTCATTGTCACTTGAAAGCTCAAAGACCATATTTTATTGTTTGATATAAATATCATCCTCGTTTCATATCATCAATAACATTTTTCAAGAATTATTGTTGTTGGAGAATTATGTGTGGTTAGTTCCCACAAGTCCGATTAGAGTTATGTTGGGAGCTATGAAATTCCCATGGCTAGTTTTTAGGTGTGTGGAAGCGATTTAGGAACAACATGGTTACAAGATTTTTAGGTTAAGCTTTGAGTCCATTTTTTTCTTTAGCATGATAATATCTCCATTTATGGCCAACACTTCTTGATGGATTCATTGAAGAAGTGCTCCAAGAAGGAGGGATGGATAGGGTGACATGAACAAGTTTGTTTAGGGGAGATGGTTGAGATTTATGAGTGTACACTATCCTTCACCTAGTTGACCAAAGTATCCACCTTGTGACACTGAATTTTGAGGCCATGTCCAAAACCTTTTGGCTATCCTTACAAATATGTCCTTAATTGCATAATTATTATAACAATAATGTGAATTAGACTTCTACCACTATAGGATGGGTTAAGGTCCAAGGGGGTGAATAAGAGTGATTTTCCTTACTCTTAATCAATGCTTATATATCTTTCCTCTCGATTATGGAGTTCCCATTCATTTATTGGGTATCCTATCTTCATAATGCCCCTCATATTATTTGGCTAACTCTTGTATTTTGTCTTTGTATCTAGCTTTATTTTCTTGTTTTGAGGGATATAGTTTGAAGTCGAGTCTTATTGAACACCTAATCCATTAGAGTTATGGTGAACAATCACTAGAACTCCATGAATCCTTGGAAGTTGAATCCAATTATTTCAATGTTGTATTTCTATGAACATCATTCTTAATAAACGTCGAATTCATTCCAACAATGGTATCAAAGTAGTGATTTATCTTCCTTGTTAAATAGCTTGAGCCACTAGTTTTGTGACCTACGTGGACACTCCTTTCTCTCCTTTCTTAGACACTGGAGATTTGTATCGGAGTACAATGGAAACAAAGGATGTGAATATCATTGAAACTGTAACTCCCAATAGTTGTTGGTAAGATCTATGAATTGTGCCTCCAAAATATTTATTTTATCTTATGTGTGTTTTGGTATGCGAATGATCTATGCACATTTGAAAATTTAATCCTCCAATGAATCTGAAGCTTGGTTGTATTGCACTTTGAGTTTATGAGCCTTGTGTTGTCAAAGTTTTATGTGCAGTGTAAGGGCACAATGGAGAGTCATGGTTTTTATTGCTCCGCGTTGAGAAACAATTCAAGACCAAAGGAGAACATTGATAATTATGTGCCTGACAAATAATTTATGAATAATGTGTGGCCAGGCTAATGAAAAACAATATAGGGGCATCAAATCCCTTATTGATGAACATATTGCATAGTCATTTATAACCTCTACGAAAATATGTTGCTTCTTAAGCAATTAATCGACTGCCTTAGTAATAGACCACAACTTTTTTTTTGGCCTTGGCGAGTACCCATCGCTATTATAAAAGAGCCTCATGACCTCTGTAGCTTAAGGTCAATGACATTATCTAACTACCAAATTAAAAATAAAATAAAATAAAATAAACCCTCTTTGCAGGCTCCTTCAATGCCTTTCTAACGACTGGAAGTAGAGTGAATCGATTCAAAAGAACTCAAAACTATTATAAGGCCAATCCAAATTTCCTTGCAATCTTGGCTAAGTTCTGCTTCTATTATCTCCATAATAGAGGAAATTCAGAAAGACAAATATGAATGGAACAATATTTTTTTTTTAATAATGCTTGTTTACTCCCTGTCTGACTTGTGTTCAATTTGGGTGGAGATCAATGATCGAGACTACTTATGTTGTTCATTCAGACTTCAACAAAAGATTCCACACTAGTGTTCAATATAATATATCAGAATTTAGGGATGCCTCCCTATAGTGGTTGTGAAGCTTCAAAGAAATAGGAATTTATTTTAAAACCAAGTGCATAGGATAATCATTTTCTTAATTATTGAGTGGATGCAAAACTATGTTGTCTTCCTTAAGTAGCAAGACAATTTCTCATATAGCTTTTCTTTTTTGTTGGAGGGCTGAAATTATTATTTCTCTTGATAACAAGAAATGTGTCACCATATTTCCAATGCTTCCTCTTTTTAATTATTTGTGTTAATAGTCATCTTAGAGGAAGTAAATTCTACATCTGAAATGGAGTTCTTGTGGAGGATAGCGTTTGTAACTAGGTGCATGAATTGTTAATTTTTAGGGCTAGATTGTTATCTATGGTAGATAATTGCAATTTTAATTTTTTTCAAAATTTTCATATTACATTCACCCCATAACATCATATCATCATTAGAAATTATGTAGAGAGGACAATAACATTAACAATGCAACAAAAGAACAAGGAGCAATAGAAGAAAATCATACACAATAGATACACCAAGATTTTGTTTGGAGACCCATAAATCGATTCTTATTCTTCTATTAGATATTCATCAATGTTCAGCTGAGATACAAAGTACAATATCATGAGAAATAAGTCATTATCAATAAACGAGTCCACCTAGGGCCAATCTAGCAACATAAAAGAATATTAGAGAGGCATGCACAAGCCTCGATATCATTTTCAAAAGGGCATAATGTACATCACTGTCATATAAGTTCAACCATCATTGTCATATCATGATCATATAGACAAGCCATAGATTAGAGTGTCACTACCATATACCAAAGGTCAATGTGATGTCAAGTTCACTATTATATAAATCATTGTTGTGTCTCCACGATATATCTCATAATCATTACTAACATATAGATCACAGTTCAGACATCAAGATCTTTGTCATATAGAAGGTTACTTTGTCACTGTCATATTGATCAATGCTATGTCTTCAAGTCATTGTCATATATCTCACAGTCATTACTAAAATATAGATCATAGTTCATACATCAAGGTCTCTGTCATATAAAAGGTGACGATGTCATTGTTATAAGCATGGGACACACATATTTATCATAGAAGCACTGCCACACAAATTAGTCACCACTGCCATTAGAACAATTACTATTATCACTGTCATCAATAATAGAAACCATAGCTCAAATATCTCTTTCATAAGGATGTATGTCATACATAAAGGTCACTTTTACATTTCACTATATCATGTGCTCAAATATCACTGCAATATTATCCATACATCAGAGTGTCACGTAGATCTTGTCTCTCATCCCTATCATTATTATTTTCAAGGGTGCAAACATCATAGCTATACAAAATTTTCAAGAGAATAAAGAATACAACCAAGTATCATGGACATTCATCAATATGCAAGTCACAAAAAAGAGGTATGTAGCAAACCACTATGATAGAATCTGAGCCTTGTTTTTTTGTATACGAGCCACAGAGTTTTGTATATGAGTTATAAAGTTATATAATGAACCACTGTGATAGAAGTGAGCCACAAAAAAACATATGTGATTATGTAATAAGCCATTGTTGTAGAAGCAAGCCATAAAATACTTTTGTGAGCCACTATAATAGAGATCACTCAAAGATGCAATGTGAGCCATAGATAAATAGCATGTAACAAAACATTCTAAACCATATAGAGACAAAGATAACTACATAATAAGATATGTGAGCTATAGATACTAAATACATTCCACAAAAGATAGTGTGAGCCAATGAGATGCAACTACAAGCCACTGTAATAACATTTGAGCCTTAGAGAAAGAGTATGATTTGTGATGTGTGGCATAGATAAAGCATGTGATGTGTCATGTGAACTACAAGATAAATTATGTGATCCACAGAGAAGTAGCAAGACACTGTTGATTTAATATGATCCATAAAATATGCGAGCCACTATTGAGCCTCCACAAAAAATACGAACCATAAAATCTGCACAAATTTGGAGATGGATGGATCCTCTTTTTATAGACCAAATAAATGCCTTCAAATGTCAAGCTGACTTTAGAGACTTTGAGGAAATACTTTAAAAATCAAATTTACCCATTTTAATATTTAAATATAATTTCCAAATGTTTTTATGACTACTTTCCCAAGTAATTTTGTCACACTAAGGAGTGTTAGGATATTCTGACACGTAGGAATAGTTAAGTATAACTTGCTCTAGTATAGAGTTAGGTAAAGTGTGTTTCTTTACTATGTACATTTGTAACTTACAATCCGACGGTCACGATATGTAGTGATCCGACGGTTCATTCTCTCCTCAGTATTACCGACACTTGATCCGTGGCTTGACACCCGATTGGTCCATGAATTCTATTTAAAGCGCATGGAGGGTCATTTGTAGGTTCACCGTGCATGAGAAAATCTTATGTAAATTTTCATTCTTTTATTAATAAATTGCCTGTAGTAGCCATGTTGGCGCAGGTCGTGGACTGTTTCCCTCTCTGAGGGTTTTAACCACGTCAAAATACTAGTGTATTGATTTGTGATATGTTTGTGAGCGGTGTCCTTTTGGTGTTCTGTCTGAGGAACTTACCCTGTAAATTCCTACATGGTATCAGAGCAATTTGAGGGCCGTGTCCATTGTTGATCCAAATCTGAAGCCGGTAGAACTGCATGTGACTGCCATCTCCTAGATCTGCTGTTTTTGACTGCTTTCGGGCTGAGAGGACTGCTCTTTTGTGTTGGGAGAATCTGTTCCAGTGAGGAACCCCTTTCGTTTCACGCAAAAAGGTTTCCGGTAGCCCTAGCTGCGTCATTTTTTAGATCTGGAGGTATACAATGTTTATTTGCAGTTTACTGTTATTTTCTCTCTGTTTATTTCGGTTTCGGTTTATTTAGCTATTCTTTTTACCGGATCTATACCTTTCATTTCTGCGTATGCTCTTTTCCCTGTGGCTCTGTGGGATCTAGGCAAATCAGAAACAGAAAGGAAGAATTTTTCTCATGCGTATGCTCTTTTTCCTGCACCTTAGTGTGATCTCGGAAAATCAGAAACATTGAGGAAAATATTTAGTTTCTGGGTAAAGCTAACTTTAAGCCGCAAGGCTTGTTTTTTTTGCATGTCCATGTTGGGTTTTGTGTTTTTGTTTTG
>APFE031148612.1:0-54565 GCA_000404065.3 Pinus taeda | reverse complement strand
AGACAAGTTTGTTTCGTGTGAAATATCCGAGGGAGGTTATACTTGCAGAGGCCAACTTCTCTTGAACATATTGGCGGCACAATGACGGATTTGGCAGTATTTGGGGGTCAAATGATTAGAGGTCGTAACGAAAGGACAATGAGCAGATGAGTGGCCAAATAGGATAACCCAAACCCATGGAGGCAAAAGTGAAGCGAGATGAGATGTCCCCACCCAGACACGAATGCAAATAGTGCCATGTTCAAGAGCGACATACTGCCGATGACGACGATTATGGTTCCTTTATTTCCCCCACCATTTTTGGCGAGTACCCCGATTATTTCTGGATGACAAGCTTGACGGGGATAGCATATGCTTGGAGAGCATCATTTCAATGGAGCCCGACGTCATTCAGTTTTAACGAGTCTGACAAAGGAAGAACTCGGCGTCTTTTCATGTTTAGAGAGTTTGAAAAGACAACTGAAAAGGAAACTCCACGGGGGTGCTTTTTCGTAAAGTTGTGTCTCTCGAGCCTGAAAAAGTGTAAAACGATGCTCGAAAGAACCGCCCGATCATTACGACCAAGGAGTATTTTTCATAAGTAGTAGCTTTGACCCGAAAAAGTAAAAAAAACGGTCAAAAGCACGTCGTTTTAGAATCAATAACGGGTGTGAAATGACAAACACCCGAAAATCTTTGTCATTTTGAACGGTCGAAAAAGAGCTTTAAAACGACCGCCTCTCGTTCCTTTAGATGAGCTGAGAGGGGGATCGGCAATCTTTCCTTGTTTTATGTCGGAAAAGAGCTTAACGACGACATTTTTTGGATCAAGTGTATACGAATCCACTGTGACTTTGCCAGTTCCAAAGACCTGCACAAGAAAATACTCGCGTAAACTTGTTCGATATGTCGAAAATCATAATAAGACATGCATTAAAACATAATTAACCACATCCGGATTGAATTTATGGCAAAACTATAGCAAAAACCCACATTCAGAGGGACTTATAGTCAAATTTAGGAGTTTTTACTATAAATAGAAGGTTTGTAAAAATCATTTTTACCATTTTACCATTGGAGCTCTGAAGAACGTTGAAATACTACAAAGTTGACGGAGCTGATTCTTCCTCATCCGGATGCCGATTTCCCGACCATCAATTCCAGGTAGGTCCCTCTTGCCCTGCGCTCTATTTGGGTTATATTTTTATGCAAATCCACCGTGGGATTTGGCCATTTGGCCAAATTTCTTGAATGTTGGTGCGCTCTCGGTCAGCACGGATTTCCCTATCGGGTCCGCGCTGATCGGGTTTCCCAACATACACCACTTTCTGGGTCAGCGCGGAAAACCCGTGTCCTTCCGCGCTGACCCAGAGAAAAATACACTGGTGGCCATTTCCAGCGTGGTTGTTTTAGAAACAGTCGAGCTGGCACTGTGACATTTGGATTTTTAAAATTTAATTGCCAATTCTCAAATCCAGGCTGCCTAATGACTTCTGGGTGATCTTGCAGGGCAAAATGGATTTCAAATGGCAAGAGAGAGACCATGATAATTCCGATATAGCTGCATTTGCCGACGCCGGATGTCGCAATCCAATGCGGGCATGCGGTTTGATGAAATTCTTCCTCACTCCGCAGTTTAGAGCTCAGCCGGACTTGTTGGAGTTACTGATGAGAGCGTGGAACCCAGTAGATGGGAAATTCACCATCCGGAGTCGAGACATCAAGTTCGACTCCACAGATATCTATTTTTTGACTGGGTTGTCTCGCTGAGGCGCGATGCCCATTCTTGAGGGGTAGCGTCCTAGCGGCGAGACGCTGGATTAGTTGATGGCTCATGTTTGCCCACAGGCAGTCAAAACACGGAGCGGGAAGGTCAGCATCCCATCAGTAGGCGTCGGTGAACATGCTGACATAGTGCTCCGCACTATACTCTCTCTGGTGACGCGGGCAGCAGGTAGCCTGGCGAACCACGAGGCCTCAAAGGCCAACCTTTTACTTGCTCTGGGCTGCTTACAGCCCATGATTTTCAATTGGGCGGTTGCTGTGACTAACAACATGAAGAGACAATTGAACAACTGCCGACGTGGGGAGTCGAAACAGTTCGGTTATGGGTCTCTTCTACTTCCACTCATGTTCGAGCGGGTGCCGGCCCTTCGGCTGCAGACCATGGTATTGGACCCGCCACGCAATGCAAGGGAGACGAGGGCCACCAAGTGGTCTCCGGTCATGCCTCGCGGAGGTGGTGGGCATTCAGTGTCGTGGGGCCTTTGCTTCCGAGAGTGGCTAGAGTGCCAGGTCATCTTCGTCGAGGAATGGCCGTATGCCAGTATCGACTTCCATGGTGACCCAGATATGCCGCTGCCTGCGGGAGAGCAGTGGGATGATGGAGGTACAACACTTGATCTTTTTCATTTATATGATGTTTTTGTATTTTTAATGTACATGTCTTAATAAATGCTCATGCTGTGCAGATGTAGGACCCGTGAGGCCTTCAGTACTCACTCCATGGTTCATGGTTCTCTTACAGATCCCCGTGAAGAATGTTGTCTTCACATCCATCTATCCTACCTAAAAATCAAAAGTAACAGCAACAGATAAAAGTAATCTAATAGAAGTTACCTTGGCGACAAGACAAAAAATATCACCAAAATCAATTCCTGACACCTGGGAATAACTTTTTTCTACCAAGCAAGATTTGTATTTCTCCACTTTTCCTTCTGCCTTTGTCTTCTTTTTGAACACCCATTTGTTGTCAATGGGTTTCTTTCCAATTGGCAACTCCACCAAATCCCAAGCCTCATTTTTGTGCAAAGATGCCATTTCATCAACCATTGCCTCTTTCTAGAGTTTTCGATCCTCTGAATCTACTGCTTCCTTCACAGTTTTGGGATCATCGTCAATAATAGATAAAGAAAAATTTGAATAGAAAGAAAATGGACTATGCCTTTCAGGCTACCTTCTTTCTCGAACTATTCTTCTCACAGCAGGAGTTTTTGGCTCTTCATCTTCTGATGTTCCCTTCATTGGACTTCATGTTTAATAACATCTTTCACCTCTTTGAAAACCACATCTAAGTTGTACACAACCTTCTGTGTGACTGGGTTCCAAAGCTTATAACCCTTTAAACCATCCTTATACCCAATAAAAATGCACTTTTCAAATTTACTATCCAACTTGCTTCATTTCTCCTTTGGAACATGTACATATGCATCACATCCAAATACCCTTAGATGTGAAAGAGAGGGTTTCTTACCAGTCCATACCTCTTGTGGAGTCTTATCGTCCAACACTGATGAAGGTGATTTGTTGACCAGGTAACATGTAGAATCCACCGCCTCTGCCCAGAATTCATGTCCTAACCTGGCAGCATTGACCATTCTTCTCGCCCTTTCCATCAACGTCTTATTCATTCTTTGTGCAACTCCATTTTTCTGAGGTGTATATGGAGTAGTCTTCGGTCATTCTATACCACACTTACAGAATTCTTCCAATTCTTTACTGCAAAACTCTCCACCGTTATCTGTCCTCAGCACCTTTATCTTCTTCTCTGTCTGGTTTTCCACCAAAGCCTTAAATTCTTTAAACCTGTCAAAGACTTCAGATTTTTTCTCAAGGAAATATATCCATGTATTCCTTGAGAATTCATGTATAAATGATACAGAGTACACAAACTTACCTAGTGATGGAATCTTCATAGGTCCAAACACATCACTGTGCACTCTTATTACCAGAGGGGAAACTCACCCAATTCTGCTTTCCATATACACAATTTTCACAGAAATCAAAATCCATAGAGCCATTACTCATACCTTCTACCATACCTTTACCATGAAGTATTTGAAGGCCCTTTTCTCCAATATGTTCAAGCCTTTGATGCCACAGCATGGTATTCTCTCCAGAGACCACTAGATTTTCTACTCCAATTTCAGGAACCATAGAACCATTGCACCCATCGATAATAGTGCTACCTTGCAGCTTCTATAGAGTTCCAATCCAAACTCCCCACATCAATACCAGTGCTCCAAGAACCATCTTGCACGTATCCTTCTCAAACATTGTATTTACACCTACATCATCTAGCTTGCTAATAGAAATTAGATTTCTGGCTAATGTACGAATATTTAGAATGCCTCGAAGCGTTCTAACCCATCCACCTCGCAACTTCAACTTTACTCTTCCGGGACCAACAATTCTAGACTTCCTGTCATCCCCCAAGAAGACATCACCATCATCATATTTCTCATACTTGTAGAACCACTCTCTATGGGGAGTGAAGTAAAAGGATGCACCTGAGTCAATCAACCATGCCTCGTGATCTACATGTGTACTTGAACAAGCCAAGTACACATCCCCACCTTCATCTAAGGTAGTTTTTGTTTCTGCACAAGGAGCCTCATTAGATCCCTTTCCCTTTTCAGGAGCTTTAGATTTACAGTCCCTTTTGTAGTGCCCTTCCTTTCCACATTTCCAGAACACCACCTTTATAGGTTTTCCTGGAGATTTAGATCTCCCTTTAGATTTAGACCTCAAACTCAGTGAATTATTTGTGTTTATGTTTTGGGTCCACCCTCGTACATACAAGGCATCACCATTTTGGCTCTCCATATTTTTCCGTCTCATCTCTTCCGTCAGCAGGGATCAGATTATTTCATCAAAACGCAAGGCAGTTGCATTGCTACCTATTGCAATAACCAGACTATCCCACGAATCTAGTAAAGAACACATGAAACTAATGCACTTATCTTCATATGAAATTTTAATATCAATAAATGCTAAATAATTTACCACAGTATTAAATGCATTCAGATGAATTGGCACCGAGTCTCCATCTTTCATCCTCAAGTTATACATCTTTTTCTGCAGGAGCAATTTATTCACCAGAGACTTAGATTGGTACAAAGTCCCTAACTTTTCCCACAAAGCCTTTGTCGTAACTTCCCCTAATACATTAAGCAATCTTGAATCTGAGACATACAATCATATTGTGCTCTTTGCCTTCCGATCCAACTTCTTCCATTCTTCATCAGACACTCCTCTTGGTTTAGTACCTAGATCTACCGCGATCCATTGGTGTTTATCCACCAATAGATCCTCCATCTTGAGTTTCCACAACTGAAAACTCTTACCATTAAATTTCTCAATCTCTATCTTTCCACTACTCGCCATCTTCTTTCACCACCAGAATCGATCTCGCAAATCTCCCACTGAACAAGATCTACCATAGGCCCAAGCAAAAGCCCTCAGCAAGAAAGGCATCCCCTTGAAGCCAAAACAACTCTGATGCCAAATGTAGGTTTTAACCTTGTACAAAGATTACCTGCATATGAATTCTAAAAAACAAAAAATAAACAATGCGAGATCATAACACATAAAACACATATACACAGAGATTTTTCCCTTAATCCCAAAACTGGGACTACCAGCTTGATTTTTCATTATGTTCCTTTCAATGTTACAATATAAATTTATACATGCTGAAGCATCCAATACCATGCACCAAAAACCATCGCGTGCAAAAAACATGTGCAAAAATGATGCACAAAACCATAGGTGGGTCCGCCCAACCTAACATAGGGTCAAAAACCAAAATTTACCAGGGCACTACCCCGGACCCCATAAATTGGGGTTATAGGTGCCCTTCAAACCCCCTGTTAACTATGTGGAAAGAATATAACACAACCCGACACTGAAACAGTTATGTGTAAAAATACCCTTCTCCAAGCCATAAAAGATCTGTTGATATACAACAAGATGATCAAGGAGAAGTGCTTCAAACACCGGGGTAGATGAAAGAGAGATGCCCCAACTATCAATGTCATAGGAAAACTGTCTAATCTGATGTTGGGGCAGGTAATTTTCCCGAAATATCTAGACCTTGGAAATCCTTTAGTCGATGTACACATCAATGGCACCATATCCCCCATACCTTGATTGATCTAGGGGGTGCCATTAATTTGATGACCAGGGACACTCTGCTCAAACGCAACCTTCAGGGTTCCCTAAGAAAGACCTCAACAGTACTACAGTTAGCAAACTCCTCCACTGTGATCGCTGAGGGGATTGTGGAAGATTTCATGGTCTCTATTGATTCCTGGGAGTACTCTGCTGATTTCCCAGTTCTCCAACCAAAGGCAAAGCTCAATGGGTATCCTCTCATCTTGGGAAGACCTTGGTTGGCTACTGCAGATGTCTACATCAGTTGCTATGCTGGGAACATGACAATCAAGAATGGGCATATGTCCAAATAGCTAGTCCTCTATCCTCCTGCCTAACCTCTATTGGAACATGATTTACCCCTCTAGTTGGAGGAGGAAGATGAGGATGAAGTCTATTCTACATCATTGTGTACACTAGAAACTATCATGGGGGGTCCATAAACCAAGGATGATCTTATTGAGAACTTGATCTAGAATCCAGCCCCCAGCGTGTTGCCCTTACAAGACCTGGTGGAAGAAACCCAAGCTAATCCTCTAGTTGATCTCTGTGTGGATGATCTGACCTCCCACTGAGTCAAGAATGTGGAATTTGGCCTAGAAAAAACTTTGAAGATCAAGTCATCCCTGTCCACCTCTTAGGAGAAAGAATTGTGTAGCTTACTGAAGAATCACTTGGATGATTTTGCTTGGAGTTATAAGGAGATGAAGGGAGTCCACCCTTCCATCTATAATCATCACATTTACATTAAAGAAGATCGTAAACCAGTTAGGTAGCCTCAAAGGAAGATGAATCCAACCCTTAAGTACATTTTCAAAGAAGAACTACAAAATTTGTTGGATGCAAGATTCATGTACCGCATCTTTGACAAGGAATGGGTTTCTCCTTTGGTGCTAGTGCCAAAGAAAAATGGGAAGTGGAAAATCTGTGTAGATTATCATGAACTGAGCAAAGCCACCAAGAAGGACTATTTCCCTTTTCCTTTCATAGATCAAGTTTTAGATGGCCTGGCAAGGAAGAAGTTATTCTCCTTCTTAGATGGGTTTAGCGGGTACAACCAGATCAAAATAAACCTAGAAGACTAGGATAAAACCACTTTCACCTATCCATAGGGTACTTTTCCATATCATGTCCTTCCTTTTGGGTTGTACAATGCTCCCACCACTTTCCAGAGAATAGTCCTGAGCATATTTGTTGAACTGGTTCATGATTCAGTGGAGATCTATATGGATGACTTTACCCCTTAGGGTTCTAACTTGCATGAAGGTTTGACTAACCTGGGAAATGTTTTAGCCAAGTGTATTAAAATGAACCTGTCCCTTTGTCTTGAAAAATGTGAATTCCTCATGACTGAAGGGACCGTGCTAGGTCATACAATTTCTAAGCAAGGATTACAGGTGGATCCCAACATGATTGCTATCATCCAAAGGGTCCCACATCCTCAAAAGGTAAGAGATGCTCGTAGTTTTCTCGGCTTAGCAGGGTATTATAGAAGATTCATTAAGGATTTTAGCAAGCTAGCCTCTCCATTGTTTGGTCTTTTGGGGAAAGATGTTGAGTTTATATGGACTGACAACTGTTAGGAGGCTCTAGTTGCCTTGAAAGGTAAGCTGGTAACTGGCCCAATCTTGAGAGGTCTAAATTGGGCCCTACCTTTCCACACTCACATAGATGCCGCGAACAAAGCTATAGGAGAAGCCTTAGGGCATGTTGAAGAGAATTTTCCTTATGCCATATATTTTGTCAGTAAAAACCTGTCTAAGGTAGAATTAAACTACACAATAACTGAAAAGGAGCTCCTAGCCGTAGTCCATTTCCTAAACAAATTCAGACACTACATCACTGGTCATCAAACATTTGTAAACACTAATCATGATGAAATGAGGTATTTGATCAATAAACCATATGTAAATGCTCGTATCAATAGATGGCTACTTTTATTGCAGCAATTTGATTTGACTATTGGTAATAAGCCAGGTGGGGAAAATGTTGTTGCTGATTTTCTATCTAGACTAGATTTGCCTGCAGGTGAAGAAGGAATGGTGGATGATCAAATGCCAGATGAACACTTATTTGCTATTTCAGTACTCACTCCATGGTTCATGGTTCACTGATATAGCAAATTACTTGGTTTCAGCACAGTTTCCACCACACCTGTCCTCAAAAGAGAAGAGCAAGATCATGAGGAAAAGTGCCCCATTCACTTGGATTGGGGGCAACCTTTTCAAACTTGGCCCCGGTAAAATTTTGAGGCAATGTGTCAAGCAAGAGGAAGTATTTGACATCCTCTTAACCTGTCATGATGGACCTTGTGGGGGCCACTTTGCAGTAAAGAAGACTGCTTTCAAGATTTTGCAGGCATGTTACTATTGGCCCACTCTTCATCAAGATGTCAGGAGATACATCAGCCAATGTGATCGATGTCAAAGGATGGGGAAACCGATTCCAAGGGATGAGATGTCCCTGCATCCTCAAGTGGATTTCAAGCCATTTGAGAAGTGGGGCATGTACTTTATAGGTCCTATCAACCCTCCTTCAAAACAAAAATCTTACATCATTGTGTGTACTGATTATCTGACAAAATGGGCAGAAACAAAGGCAATCAAAGCAGCAATAGAAGAAAAAGTAGCTGTTTTTTTAAGGGAAAATATCTTCTACAAGTTTGGCTACCCAAGAGAGTTAGTTATAGATCAAAGGAGTTAGTTTACCTCCAATTTGGTTGAAGACCTACTCACACACCACAAGATTAAGCAGAGAACTTCCACCCCTTATCATCCACAATCAAATGGACAGGTGGAAGTCACTAACAGAGCTTTGGAAGGGATTTTGACTAAGGTATTGAGCAACAACAGAAAAGATTGGGCATATGAATTGGTTGAGGCCGCTTGGGCCTATAGCACCACCTAAAAACCCACCATAGGTTTCACATTATATGAGATGGTCTATTGGAAGAAAGCTTTATTGTCCATAGAATTTGAATATAACACATTAATGATGGTAGCACAGGTAGACCTAGATCTCAGCCATGCACAAAGGGAAAGATTACTTCAGCTAAATGGATTAGATGAACAAAGAATGCAGGCCTTTCTCCACTCAGAGGTAGTCCAGCTTCAAAGAAAAATATGGCATGACTGACACCTCAAAGAGAAACAATTTCAGTGGGGAGATAGGGCACTACTGTATGATTTGAGATACAAATATTTCAAGGGAAAGCTGAGGACAATATGGCTGGGACCATATACAGTAGAAAAATGAAATGACAATGGTTCAGTCCTTATCCAGACCATTGATGAAGAAGCCATCCCCATGCTCGTAAATGCGCATTGATTGAAGATCTACAGAAAGCCCCTTTCCAAGAAAGAGTTCATTAAGTCTCTAGGTAAATTAGTTTTGCTAGTGGAGTAGGTCCATGTCTCCACTCCACCCACACCTTGAGAAAAAAAAAATTACGAAAAAATAAATAAATTATTTTTTTATATATATATATATATTTTTATATATATTTATATATATATTATAATTATATTATTATATTATATTATTATAAAAGGGAAAAAAGAATGGAATAAAAGATCCCTAGGTGAAAACCTCTTGGAGGCACCTAAGTTAGGAAGTAAGGGTGAAAACCTCCTCGAGGCGCCCCAACTGTCTCCAAAAAAGAAAAAAAGGAAAAAAGAAAAATCTAACTTCTTTTGAATAAATTGTAGGTTGCAGGAAGGTCATTTCAGGTTGTAGGAGGGTTGCACCAGAGGAAAAAAGACATGGCCAGGCTGCATGCACCCTTCACAGTCCATCACCCCATCACCGTTATCCTTTCCCAAGTTTTGGTCTCATTTCTTCTCAAATTTCACATCCTACAGGAAACTGTGTGTATTCTATAGGAGGATCCTATAGAAATTACAGAAAGGCCAAAATCCATTTTAGAAAAGAACACGAGGGTTGGAAATTTGTCTAGCAGCCCTGTCAACCTCTCTACCACCATCCATCCACCTCTTTCACACATTCCATCCCTGTACACCTACATTTCAACTCATTTTTTTGTGTCCCTGCAGAATCACATACATAAATTTTGTTTCTTTCATTCTAACCAAAAAAGAAAAAATGATGACAAATAAAGGCAGCAACATTTTTACTCATTCCTACCTGATACCTTCCAGCTATGATTTCTTTTCAGTCGAGACCTTCTTCATCAATTTTATCCCTACTGAAATATTAGCTTGAATTTCAGAAGGATAAGCAACTACAGGAAATCCTACAGGATTCTTGTAGCAGCTGATCCCTTTGAAAAACATACTCCAGAGACAGGGTCAGTGCAACAGGATGTATGAAACATGCAAGGAGCAATGTTTGAATGGGAGATCATTAGCAAAAGCCCAAGGCTGAGCATGCAGAGCACAAGAACCAACAACAACGAGGAAACGAAGTACCCAAGTCCAAAATATGCATAACACAACAACGATTGAGCAGGTAAGTGCCTAATCCTATTCCTCGATTACATGAATAATATTTCAAAACTGCATGAACTGTGAGAATGGTCGATTAAATGGAATTGGTGGCCAGCTAAGTGGCCACCCTCCTCCAATTCACAAACCTTCATGGAATTGAGTTGAGCCACATCCAAATTCAAACTGTCGATCAGATACGCAGTCATCATGTGAGGTATGTCAACTCGGGAAGAAGACATTCGAAACCGGTAGTGGTGGTTGTCGATAATGGGAGTAAGGGAGGTGATATTGGTCTAGCAGCATGGGAAACCATAATCACACTGGTGTAGGACCAATGGTCCGGATGGAGATAACGTACTCATTCGGCTGCCTCATCTCCTCACCGCGAATTATGCCAACATTTAAGTACAGTGTGGTCTAAGCACCCACCAACCTTTTGGTTCATTTTCATGTTACAAAGCTCTCGACTGCAGTGCTTTTCTACCGCCTTTAGAGCAACGAACCAGTAGTTTCTACTAGTTTTTTTCAAAACCATCCAGCCTATCGAGCTATATAGGAGCCTTGTTGCATTCTACAGGAGCCGAAATATTTCTACAGGAAGGGCAGAGAATAGCCCTGTAGAAGGAAAACCTCGGATTTTTGTAAAAATTCGAGCTTTAAACGAGGTAGGATTGGAAAACCTCTTTTCATATGACTTATTTGTATAAGGTGGTGGATTAAAAACATAACATTGGATTGAAAGAAATGAGAGTGAAGCTTAAAATTCTTCCTGCATATTTTCCCTGAGTTCTACATAGTTCTCTGTATTCTTCTCTGCATTCGAGGTCTATCTTCTTCTTTCTCACATTCTACTCTAAACTAAACACATGCAACCGTAGAAACAAGCCTGTGTGAAAAAACCAAATATGCATATCTATCTACTATCTGAGAAAAACCTTGTGTTATTTATCCTCTGTTCTATCAAAAAAAAATTATTTTCAAAAGCAATGAATCAAATTCAAGATAAGAGCAGTTTGAAACAAGTCAAATATTGCAATTTGATGTTGTAAGGAAAAATCTCACATTAAATTCCTTATCTGGTTTCATAAAAAGACAAAATTCAACTATCCCTCTGTTTTCAGTTTTTACTCACATGAGCATTTAAAAAAAACAGGCACCCAACATGATGCCAGGAGTTTTTATGAGGAAGGAGCCTTTGACCTCCAACCAATTTTATGAGCACCCAAAGGTCGTGGCCCTCTTCACTAGGGAAAATTGGATGATTTTCTTTGAAATAATACATGAATATGATGATGAGGTGACTGAAGAATTTTTTATGACCTTAAGATCCCATTTGAAAACACATGCTACAATCAGTTTTAGGGGTCTGATCCTAGAACCTACACCTGATTTTATTAGTCAAATCAAGGGTCTTCCAGTTGGGCTCCCTTGGAGCAAGGAGGAAAAAGCATTGGGACAGGATGCCAAGAAGACATTTTTTCAACTTGGGGAGAACCTATAGAGGATAAAAATTTGGTCAGAAGGACAAGCTTACCTCCTCCATGGAGTGAAGTTAGCTACCAAATAATGAAATATATCACTTGTAAAGGAAGGTTTAGTATAATTTGTGGTTATCACTTCAGGTCATTACATGAATTGAGGTATGGGATGGACCTACCTCCAGTTCGAAAACTCAGTCTCCCATATGTCCTCCTCCAGTCTTTAATAAAATGTAGCACAAAGTTAAATGTAGGGGTCCCAGACTAGTTGGCCCACCGTGGGCTCATCAAACTATTGGTAGAAGATGCCTTACACACATATACTATTCCCATAGCTTGGGAAATTTTCTGGAATATGTCTAGAGATGATGACATCAAAACATTGACTGAGGACATTAGCCCATCTACCAATGAAGAGGAGGAGAAAACCAAGGAACTTGAGAAGAACAGTAATGATGAAGCACGATACATTCAAACAAGAGGTAAAATAGAGGAAAAGTAGGAAGAAGAGGAGAAATCTGACAAAACTACCGCTGAGCCTAAGGAAAAAAAGAAGACAACCTCAAAATTAGAGAAGAGAAAAAGGACAAAGGTTGAGAAGTAAAAGCCCAAGAAAGCCTAAAAGAAGACTTCCACAGGCAAGGCAGGGACCCAGCAAGAAAAAGGGAATACATTAATAGAGATAGTAGAGACACAAACAAAAATAGAAAACACAGAAAATACTGTAGAAGATGAAGGGGAAAAACAAGAGGAAGAAACATCCCCTGAAACATTGGCAAAAGAAGGAGCAGGTGTGCTAGCTGCATTGAGCACTCTAGCAAAACAAAATGGAAAAAAAGAAAGAGAAACATCCATGTATTTCAAGCCCAGAAGGAGCACCAAGATAAAAGTGGGAAAGTCCCAACCACCATCAAAAGAACCTATAATAATTGAGGATGCGCCTACTAAAAAAAAGGAGGAATCCCCCTCAAAATCTCTATCACTTATGAGAGAGCGAGTCCCAAAATTTCCACCTGGAAGGAAAGAATCAGACCAATGGACACCAAAACAGTTGTACAAGAAGCTAAGACCTCTCTACAGGAAACGTAGACCAAGCTAAAGGATATTGAAAAATTAGAAGAGGAGGCAGTAGAATAGTCACAAGAGGAAGACAAGATCAAAGAGATACCTTAACCAAGCCCTTAGCCTAATTTAGGCTAATATTACAATTTGCTAGAAGGTGGGAAGATCATCCCACAGAAATTTGTTGTGCCCCTTTTCTTTGAATTAGAACAAGAAAGAGTTAGAACCCATACCTAGATGAAACTTGCTAAATCTAAGGGAGTTGCAGATATAGGACACATGGGAGAAAAGTTGAAAGAATTAAGAAGGGAGTTGGCAATGGTGAGAGACACCGAGAGCATTAAAGAGCCCAGCTACACGAGGAAAATGCATTGTTGAAAAAGTAGTTACAGCAACAACAAACTCAAAGGGGAGACATACCATATATTTTTGAAGAACAGCAACTAGAGGAAGGTCCCCTAGCAGATAAGGAAGTAGCAGAAAAACAATAGCAATAGGAAGAGCCACAACCTGATGTTCAAATGATGATAAAGTAGAAGCAAGAAAGGGAGTCTCAGGCAGTAGCTGAAGTGTCGATGCTGAAGCAGCAGTTGTAGGAAAGGGAAGCCCACATGGCCTACATGGCCAGCTAGGCAATGGAGGCCTTGCAGTGCGGGCTACCAGCTTGATCCTACACACTATATCTCAAATATCAATGGCTCTAGTTGCAGATTAAAACATTAGCTCAAAGGGGCAGAATCCCATTCCAAAAATATGGCCACTTTATGCATCTGTGTGCTACTAGTTTAAATGAGTATAAGGACAAATTAGCAGAATTCTACTTACACAATATGGTACTCCTTGATATGAACTTTTGGGATCTGAATGCTACATTGGGAGATGTACAACTCATGGTTATGGCTTCTTGGATGAGCCATGAGGAAAAGGACTAGTGGAAATTCAGCAGATCATGGCAAAAAAACTAAATGAGCCCCTACTAATAAGGGCAGAATCGGGAGACCCCTTAGCTCTCATATATGCTCATCAACACCTTGCAAGCAACCCTCAAGTTCTCCCTGATTATGTTGGAAGACAAGTGCAAGCTATCTCCCATTTTAAAGATATGGAAATATTATTTGGTGTTGATTGCCTTCGTGCTTGCAGGAGGAGATGGAATACATTGTCATATAGCTTAAAGATCAGGGAGTATCACTCCCCAACTAGAATGAGGGAGGCTTTGGTGAGAGTGCCCCTATACAAACAATCAAAGAAAAACTTGATAGTCAACTAGATTG
This sequence comes from Pinus taeda, assembly GCA_000404065.3. NCBI lineage: Eukaryota > Viridiplantae > Streptophyta > Pinopsida > Pinales > Pinaceae > Pinus > Pinus taeda. The sequence continues at coordinate 40,393 of APFE031148612.1, read as the reverse complement.
CCCTTAAGTTCAGTCCTCCACTACTTTTAGGACTATTAGAAGGGGTTAAGGAAGAAGAAAAACAAAAGCAATGGGAGGAAGTGGACAGAAAGGCAGGTTTTCATGACATGGAAGAGAACATCACCTCAAAAGCTTGGGACGTCAGGAAAGTTGTTAAATCTATCAAGGATGAAGAAATAGATTAGCTACTCAGAGGATGGGCAACCTATTCAGCAGTGGGGTGACGATGAGCCCCAGAAATGTGTAACTATATGGCTCATTTTTCCTATTGTTTCCATTTAATCCACCATTCTCCATGGTTTTATGAATATCTTTGAATATATTTATGTCAATTGAGTGAATGGGGATAGTCACTTTGCCACATTGCCTAATGAGTCTTTATTGCAGATTTTTGGACAAGGACAAGGCATTTATGAGAAGATTAGTAGCTAAACTCAAGGAAATAAGGTTGACGACCTATAGCAGGGGTGTCTCTTGCATTAATGACCACTTCCTCGAGTTCTCCACTAGCAGCTCGGAGTTCAAAAGCCACCACATCGATGATTCCATGGGGCAGCTGAGCAACTCAAGTGGGACTGCTGTTATCTCCAATTTTAGGCAGACGAGTTCCTTAAGTTAAGGAGGACTATTGGGGGTCCTCAATTTTATAAATAAGAAGGCTTCAGGCCACAGTAGATTAGCCATTTCATAGTCTATTTTTGCACTTTTTTGCAATGTTGTACTCAACTCATTTTTTAGCTCCTTTTGTAGATATTTTTGTGATGTAACTATTATTTTTTGATTAGTGATGATGAATACAACTTTGAACCAGCACTGATCCTTTCTAGAGGGCTGAAGCTCTTGGGTTAGGGCCCAACCCAAGCTTCCCAACACCTCTTTTGTACATTTATATGTTTTTTTTTCTTGCATTCATAATTTGATTTCTGTTGTTTAGGATTAATCTTGCTTTGGTAAAATAGTTTTCTTTTTATGATTAAATTAGTTATTCCTGCTTCAAATTTTTTAAGTAGCTTTCTGTAGCAAAAGAGGAAGAACTAAAAATGCTACCAACAAGCCGGGATTCCCTTTCTCCCTCCTTGGGACCATGAGTTGAGGACGAGGCCCTACTACTACCCCAAAAACATTGTTTTTTTCCTTTCATGCAATTGGTAGTGTGATGTTTTGAGTTGGAGAAGTTGATATTTTCTTGGATTCACATGCTTAGACCATTTCTTGATCACTTACCATGGCTTTCACACATAGTTTCCTATTCATAAAATTCTGTTCAACACTTTTATGTTTTTAGGTCAGATTTTAGGTCAAATTAGGAAAACTCTGTTTCTTCAGTTCTTACTTGGGTCAGTTTTAAGAAGTAGGTATACAGCTTAGTTGAAACACAATCCACCTTGTCATCCTTCCACAGGACAACCTGTACCAGCTCATCTTCCATAGGATCCTTCACTTGCTCACCACATTTCTCCAAACTGTCCTAATTTCTGCATTCCTTCACAAATTTGTTGTCTTACCCTTTGAACCAATCCCACCATCTCCTTCATTCTTGCTCTTTATCAACAGAGTCCTAGACCCTTCAACACTTTCACACAAACTTCATTTCTTTTTTCCCACCATTTTTCCACTTTCAAACCTCCAAAAATCACTTTCGGCCTCCTCCTATAGAACTTCCTATAGAAATTCCTGTAGGTCCCCCGCAACCTTCCTGTAGAAGTTCATGCAAGTGATTTTTCAAAGTCTAATTGCAATGGAAATCTCTAGAAGGGTACTAGGGACTTCTTAAGATCCCTCCACACCTTCCTCATCATCTGCCAAAGCCAACTCCATTTCTCTTTTCCACTAAACCACTGCACAGTCAAAGTTAGTCAAATCACAAGCATAATAAATCCACATAAAAATACTCAAAATTGAAAAATGATGATTTCTTTCCATTTATCTTCAAAATTAGCTTGTATAAATACAATTTACCTTTTTAGTAATCAATGGCACCCATTCTAGTAGTTTCCATCTCTTATCTTGCACGATTAGGGTTTGCTAGGGTTTGCTAGGGTTTGAGTTCCATATTAGTTTTCCTTCTCTTTCTGCAAGTAGAACAACCCCATAGAATTAGTGTTCTACCATCACAGTAAAAGCTTCTTCTTAGAAATCATAGAAGTTGGCTTAAACTCCTAGTGAACTTGTGCCATCTGATCAAGTGACAGCTGCACTAAGAGTTAGTACTTGTGCATACAACATCGTCGCTTCCAAGTTTCTTATGCACTGTCGGGTTGACAAATGTAAAGGAGGGAGCCCTAGGAGTTTTAGCATTATTGTTGCAATACTGGAGCTCACCACAAGGGATTAATACTAAAACCCCAAGGGAATAATATTAAATCCAAGGGACTAATATTATAAATGCAAGTGTATAAACCCTAAGATAAATATTATAAACACTAAAATAAACATGATTGACAATCATTGATTTTCATATTGAGATAAAACTTATCACAATCCCCTGTTGGACCATGTATGACCATGTTTGACTTCATAACAAACCATGGATGCCCAAGGAATAATAAACCCAAGGAATTGATATTATAAACCCAAATGAACAATAAAACCAAGGGATTTATACTAAAACCTCAAGATTAATATTAAACCCAATAATAAAAACCCTAATATTATAGTCCCAATTTTAAACTCTAAAATAATAAATTTAATATAAAACACAATATTAGAAACCTAATATTTGAAACCCTAATACTAAACCCCAATTTTCTAATGTCACATTACAACATTGGATAAATTTCAATGAAATATAACATTGGTTGACCATTATTAGATTCATTGTCGCATTGAGACAATGTTTGTGATAATGCAAGGCTTGTCAAATTTTCACACAAATGTGACATTCGACCATTGTTGACCATGATTGACTATGGTTGACGATGAGTAACAATGGTTTACCATTGATTACATCAATCAACCATGGTTCATTTTCATATTAAGATAATCTTTGTCTAGGAATATGAACCCTTAAATTAATAAACCCAAGGGATTGCACTACTACACGAACGTTACTTTTAAGGCATTTTTTAAGACAAAAGAAATGTTTTGTCTCTAAAAGTTAGTTTTTATTTTAGTTAATTTACATTAAAATTTAATATCAATTTAGTTGGCTTAATTAAGACAAAAACAATTTGAGACAAAAACAATTTAAGACAACTTTATATTTAAGACAAAAATAGTTTGAGGCAAAATTATTTTAAGCCAAAATTTTATATCTAACAGAAAAATAGTTTAAGAAAAAAATTATTTGAAGACAAAACTTTATATATAAGAAAAGAATATTTTGAGACCAAATATTTTAGAAGAAAACTTTATATTTAAGACAAAAGAAATTTAAAACAAAAATACTTTAAGACAAAAATAATTTGAGACAAAAATATTTTAAGAAAAAACTTGATATTTAAGATAATCGCCACTTAAGACAATGACAATTATGACGAAATTCATTTAACACAATTAACAATTAAGACAAAAGCATATCAATTTAAGACAATATTATCTAACACCTACAAAATTGACCCTAATAGTGCTCCCTAAATCCACCATCTTGGAGGGTACTACTCTGTCACACCTATACCGAGGCTGATATTTTACTTACCAATCACATTATCTTATATAGAGAGAATTTTTTGTTGGGCTCTTCATTTTGGAGGGGTAGACGACTCTGAAGAATGTGACAACCTTTCCTTGCAAGATTTTCCCGACATCAATTCCTATTTTTTCCCTTCGATCTCTATTGATACAATTATAGTCAACATACATGTCGTTGCATTCGACACTACTACATGGAGGGGAATTTTACGACAAAATAATTATTTTGTCTTAAAATTTAATTTTGTCATAAAGTTTTTGATACGAGGCACTAGTAAAAATGTTAAAGGTAGGGTTCTTCTTTATGTTGTTGATGGGTTCTTTGAGAAGCAGAATGATGAAGGCTAACAAAAACTAATGGGATTTAGGGTGATAAACGGTGACAACAGACATTTTTAGTGAGAAGAGCGATGGAGGAACTTTCACTGAACATGAATAGGAAGTAACACAGTTGCAGTACTTTTCAAGGTCTCCATTGATTGTGTTTAATGTGTATTTTTTCACTATTTCAATTATTTTGAACGCTAATTCTATTTGTTGATTGTTGTTATCAACAAATTTTTATGTTGGAACTCCTGATTATCATTGACAACATGGATTAGATTCACCTGAAGGATGGTGGAGGCAAATTACAGAATATTTGTTGGCACACAATATTCCTACTTCAAAATCTCTATGACAATTTTTGTGTGAAGAAGACACTAGAATAAAACATTGGATTGTGGAACCATTAGTCACAAAATTCAAAAGGGAAATAGTTTTGGTTGCAAGTGTGGACATAGATGGATTAAATGTAGCCTTCGTTGGTGTAATTGTTGGTGATGTTGGGTGAAATATGTCTAAACATAATTATCTGAGTTAGGCTTAGTTTGTATCCTGATTCTGGATGATATGAGGGATCTCTACTGGTTTTTTGGTTTCAAGGTACACTAATAACAATTTATTTTCTAGTCAATGGATGATGATTATGTAATTTCCCTATCGAACTACAGGGGAGAGAACAATGAACACAGACAAATAACTAGAGTTTTAGGTTTCCGAGCTCCATGGAGGTGTCCAGAGGGGGGAGCTCCACTCCCTCCTATAGGTAGGCAGTGGCCAACTGAGGTAAGAAACCTATAGAATCGATTAGAGGGCCTTTAGGAGAAAGGAAAAAAAATCTCGAAGAGGATCAAGATTTTACCAAACCAAGGGAGGACAATAGCACAAAAGATAATGAGGAAGAAGACAAGAAACAGGGAGCAGAAAAGAAGGCACAAAAGGGGCCATGTAAACCCAACGTTGAGGTCACTCCTAGAGTAGTTTTAAATTATCCTACTCTGCAGGTGCACAGGGACCACATGTAGACCTATGCTATCATTTGTAAATTCATGGGATTATGGCACACTAAAAAGGCATTACAAGAATGGATTAAATACCATTGGAAACCAAAAGAAAGCATAGACCTACACCTTGGGTCAAAGGGTTCCTTCACTACGGTATTTACAAATATCGAGGACAAAGATAGGGTGTTTGAAGGAGGACCCTACTTCTACGTAGTAGTGGGCCTCTACATGGGGTCGTGGATGATGAATTTTGTCCCGGAGTGAGAAACTTTTACTTCGATCCTCGTCTAGGTAAGACTCTATTCCCTAACTATTGATTACTGCTAAACAAAATCCTTATGTGCCATAGGAAATAAACTAGGATGTTTTGTTAAATCCTCTGAGGCCACCAAAAGGGAAAAATACACTTCCTTCGCATGAATATGTGTGTAGATGGACTTATCGGGAGCCCTACTAGATGAGGTCATCTTGGACGTTTTTGATGATGAATGGGTGCAAACAGTAGATTATGAACATATTCCTTTCGGATGTCACAGGTGCCATGAGCATGGGCACCTATTTAGAGATTTCCCTCTCAGCAAAATAGAGAACATAAGTAAAGAAACCACAATGAAATACTTTGAAAGGTTTCACAAAGTGGGACATAGAGGAAAAGGGGGCAAAAGGGGGCCAAATCAACAATAAATAGAAAGGCAATAGGCTAGTGTTAACAAGTTCGAGGTTCTCGAAGAAGAGGAAGGGATATCAAAAAATGATCAAGTACTGGAAGGAATCTCAGGGGAGAAGGAGAAAGAAGAAGGTAGGGAACAAGCACAGGATGTTACTAAATAGAAAGAAACAATGTTGAGCGATGGAGAACTTGAGATGGATCAAGAAATGACTCAAAGTGAGATGGAAACGGAGGATCTTGAACTACAGGAGATTCTGGATAGAGAAAACCTAGATCTGGAAGGATTCTTGAAATAGGGAACCATGGGAGGGGTACAGTCATTACCTCAAGAAGAGTTCAACAAAGTACAATAGATGTTCCTATGGAAAAATCAGGCCAAAGGGATGGAAGGGAAAAGAAACAATGAAAGGCTGGGAAACAAAGGAGTGAAAAATGTGAAAACCACACCAGGATTAGCTCCGAGAAACCTAGGAAAGAAAAGAGGCAGGAAAAAGAAGAACGAGCTATTGATGGAATGTTGAAAGCTAATGATAGATTCAGGTAGGATGAAAGACCTATCTAGCTACTCCTTTACAAATATTTAATAATGAAGTTCACATCTTGGAATATCAGAGGTTTAGGTAGTAAAATAAAACAAAGAATACTTAGCAATAGAATGAAAATAGAAGCTCTAGGTATGACCTTTATTCAGGAAACTAAAAGTTCCATTCAAAAAATAGAAGAAATTCATAGAAAATGGCTCAAAAGATTTGAGTTTCTAGAAGTTAAAGCAGATAATACAGCAGCAGGCATACTCACTCTTTGGAACCCCCAAAAGATTAGCATAATAGATGTTGAGGCATCTAGGAATTATTTATTAGTGGTTATTCAGCTTGTGGAAGACAGCGAGACTTATTTGGTCACGAATGTTGATGGCCCACAAAGACTGGATGGCAAACTCATATTTCTAGATTCTCTTCTAGAACTAAGAGACAGACATGCAGGAGTTCCATGGATCATGGGTGGGGAATTCAACATGATCAAATCACTTTCAGAAAAAAAGGGGGAAGAAGAACTTTAAGTAAAGATTCTGTAGCATTTAAAACTTTCATAGATAATATGAAGCTAGTTGACACTGATATTAATAATGGCCTCTTTACATGGAACAACAAGAGAGGAGGGGAGTCTCAAGTAGCCTCAAATTTAGATAGATTCATAATTTTAGAGGACCTTATGCTGAAAGACAAGGAAATGATAGTGAGAATTCTCCCCTTTGGTGGCTCAGACCATTGGCCTGTACAAATGGAGGTATAGGGCATTGGTACCCCCAAGAACAGACCTTTCCGATTTGAGAATATCTGGCTTACCCACCCATATTTTATTAGCAATATAGCAATATGGTGGAAAGAAGATCTGCATATTTAGGGAACAAGAATATTTCTACTCGACAAAAGACTAAATATATCAAGCTGAGACTCAATGACTGGAACAAGAATGAATTTGGAAATATTTTTGTAGAAAAAAAAGAGGTTGAAGATAAAATGCAGACACTCAATCAAACTCTTATCATAGATGCCTTTGATAGAGTCAGAGATGAAAAAGTCACCAAACCTCATCAAGACTGGGAGAGCTTATGAGAACAAGAGGAAATATATTGGAATGAAACACCAGTTTTTTCCATCGATCCACAATGGAGAACAGATTGCATAATACGATCTATTAATTCAAGGATGAGGGAGGTCATCTTCACAATTCCCATGAAGAGATAGAAACTATTTATTCCAGCACTTTCAAGGTATAATGAAGGAGACCACTACAGACAACAATCACTTTATTAGGGACTTAATAAGGCATATACCTAGGCTAGTTTCAAGAGAGGATAATTTCAATCTCAATAGGCCAGTGACTGAAGAGGAGGTCAGTAAGGCCATTAAGGAAATGCAAACTGGAAAAGCGCCAGGCCCTGAAGGTTTCAATGTGGATTTTTTTAAAGCCTGTTGGAGCATTATTAAACAAGATATTGTGAATGTAGTGGAGGATTCCAGGTTGAATAGAACCATTGAGAAGGCACTCAATACGTCCTTCATCTCCTTGATCCTCAAACAGGATAATTCTTAGACTCCTGATAGATTTAGATCCATAGCTTTGTGCAATGTGGTGTATAAAATAATATCCAAAATTTTTGCGAATAGACTTAAACCCCTTCTTCCTACACTAGTTTTTGTGGAGCAATCAGGTTATTTGGAGGGTAGACAAATACTCAATAACATCATTCAAGCCCATGAAGTGGTGCATTCATTGTTAGGCAATAGGAAGGTAGGAATGATTATGCAATTGTACTTTGCCAAAGCTTATGATAAGTTGAATTGGACGTATATTAGGAAGGTCCTACTAGACTTTGGCTTTGATCATAATTGGGTAAGATGGGTTATGGCACTAGTCACTTCTTATAGCTTTTCAATTTTTGTCAATGGTTCTCCTTCCAAGACCTTTACTCCTTCAAGAGGTATCAGACAGGGAGATCCACTCTCTCCCTTTCTCTTTATCCTGATGATGGAAGGACTTGGGTGGTCTATCAAGCATGCGAAAGAAGGGGGTAACATCAAGGGTATCCAACTTTCTGAAAATGGACAGGCTTTGTCCCATCAACAATTTGTTGATGAGACTATGTTGTAGGGAGTCCCCATGGTAAAAGAATCTCTTGATTATAGACAAATCCTGCATGAATTTTCCATAGCCACAGGTATGGAGGTAAATCTATCCAAATCTAAGATTTTTTTTAGAGAAATATCTCCAGAATTCTGGGCTTTCAAAGGGAGGTCCTTCCTTCCAAGTACCTGGGAGTTCCTCTAACTGATAAAACTTTACACAAAAGCATCTAGGAGCCAATAATTAACAATATGTAGGATAAAATCAGAAAATGGACTATCAGATATTTAAACTTGGTAGGTTGGTTGGTGCTTACAAAAGTTGTTTTGCAATCAATCCCCATTTTCATGCTTTCAGCACTTCTAGCTCCAAAGGGAGTTTTACAACAATTTAGAACCATTCAAAGAGACTTTCTTTGGGGTAAGGCGGAGGAGAGAAAGAAATGGGCCTTGGTAGCCTCGGATAAGATTTGGAAACTAAAAATCAATGGGGGTCTTGGATTGGATGATCGAGACGTACTCAAGGTTTTAGGAGCAAAATTATGGTTGCATTGGGTAAAAGATCCAAAGGCTCGATGAGCTAGTATATGGAAAGAAAAATATGCCATCACTTGGAAAGATAATGATCACATAAGTATTATGAGAACCCTAAAATGATCCCACATTTGGAATAAGGCCTGGGAGAATAGAGGCTTAGTGCAGAAAAATAGTTTCTTGGGATTCAGAGAAGGAGACCTTGCTCTGTTTTTGGAGGATAAATGGCAACAAGAACCTACACTATTAAGAGAGGACTTTCTGGACCTCAAGAAAGAAATGGATACCAAAGGTTTTTTTAGGGTTAAAGATTTTTGGAAACAAACCAGTATTGAAGGAAAATGGAGAACCTAGAAAAATATAGAATTTGGGGATGACAACCCCCTGAAAGCAAAAGCAGATGCACTACTAACAATTTTGGACCAAAGGAAGATTCTTGTTTCAAAGGGGCATGACCAACTTAGATGGGGCAATAATAAAGAAGGTACCTTCAATATTAAGGAAGCCAAGAAGATATTCCTTGAGCTAGATTCCTACATACCAGATAGGGCTTGGAAAAACCTTTTGAGGCATCAAGGTTGGATGAAAATTAAACTCTTCAGGTGGTTGGTTCGTCATAAGAAAATTCTGAATTGGGAAAATATTCGGAAGAGGGGTGTTCTGGGACCTTCTAGATGCCAACTCTATGAAGCCTAAGAGGAGACAATGGAGCACCTTCTCAATAATTGCATCTTTACCTCTAGGTTGTGGGACACTTTTGCCACAATTTTCCAACAGACGGACAAGGGCAAAGAAAACATTATTAACACCCTAAATAACTGGAGATGAAACATCTCTAAAAATGGGTTTCTTCACTTGGCTTGGGTTTTAATTCTAGGCTTCATAATTTGGAATGTTTATAAAGAAAGGAACAATAAAATCTTCAAAAATGTTCACAACACCACCCAACACATTTTTGAGAGGATCTTAAGACAACTCAAGGAGACGGTTGGCACTATTGTGCAAAACTCCCAAGCAAATCAACCTTCAGAAAATGAGATGCAGATACTTTGTCATCTGGGTATGCAAGGGATTATACCATAAGGAATGGATAGGAAGGTTATGAATATGGGAAATAAGCTAGATTATTGGCATCCTCCCCCTCAAGGTTTTATGAAATTCAACATTGGTGGGGCCTCAAAAGGCAACCCAGTTCTTGCCGGTTTTGGAGGAGTGTTAGAGGATGATAATGGTTGTGTTCTATTTATTTTTCATTGCCATCTGGGAAGAGCTACAAAAAATATGGCTGAATTAATGGCTCTTGAACAATGTTTAGATTTCCTGAAGCAGGATAATCTCCAGAATATTATTATTGAAGTTGACCCTGAGTTGATCATTAACTCGGTTAAAAGAATTTGCTGTGGCACAGAGCTGAAAAAAGTCTCAAGTCATTGGAGGTTGATCCAGGTCTTTCAAAGGATCCAATTTTACCTCCTAAACTTATGCACAGTGAGTTTCACTCATGTGCAAAGAACGGACAATAACTTGGTGGACATTCTGGCCAATCAAGGAGTGGTTTGCACTAAAAATAGGGTCAAGCTGATTTGGTGACAAATGCCTCAGAAAATATTAAGGGAGTAGTATTTTAGTTAGGCAGAAGAGGAAAATAAGGTATTCCGAAACAGATCCACAGAGATGGGATTTGGTTGACTTTTATGCAGAGTTATGACACTAGTAAGGTCACTTTTGGTATGCAGGTCTATGGTTGGCAACAACGAACTAGAAGTTTCAGGGGGATGGCTGGAAGAAGGGATCTTCATCTTTGTTTTCCCCAGGTGCCATAATATAGTCTTTCGCAAAACCCCGCTTTTTTGGCTACGTAGCTTTTGTAGGTTTTAACCCCATACAAAAGTTACCTGCATACGAATTCTAAATCACAAGAAAAATAAAAATGCAAGATAATAACACATAAAACACTTATACACAGAGATTTCCCACTGGATCCCAAAACCGGGACTACCAGCTTGATTTTTCATTATGTTCCTTTCAATGTTACAATACATATTTATACATGTCGAAGCATCCAATGCCATGGACAAAAACCATCGCGTCCAAAACCATGGACCAAAATCCATCGTGTCCAAAAAACATGTGCAAAAATCATGCAGAAAACCATACGTGGGTCCCCCAACCTAACATAGGGTCCAAAACCAAAATTTTCTAGGGCGCTGCCCTGGAACCCATAAAGTGGGGTTACGGGTACCCCTCAAACCCCCATGTTAACTATGTGGAAAGAATATAACACAACCCAAAAATCTCCCACTTGTTGTTTTCTTTCCGTAGGGGGCCAGACGAGAGTATAGTCATTTTTCCAACCCTGAAACACCCATTGTTTCTCTACACCAAGAGAACTTCTCAGAGTCACAAATTTTGTCAATGCATCTGCAGTATTCTTCAAAGTGTCCATCTTTACTAGCAACACCTTTTTGTCTTCTATCATATCCCTCACAAAGTGATACTAAACATCAATGTGCTTTGTCTTTGAATGATAAGCAGGGTTCTTTGCCAAGAAATTGCACTTTGGCTATCACAGTCTATCCTTATAGCTCCTTGTACTAACCCCATTCTTGAACACAACCTATGCAACCAAATTGCTTCCTTACTTGCATGAGTGGCTACCATGTATTATGCCTCTGTAGTTGATAGTGCCACTACATATTGTTTCTTCTTCATCCAACTAATTGCACCTCCAAATAGGTTAAACACATACCCACTTGTAGATCTTCTCTGATCCAGATCTCCAACCGAGTCTGCATAAACAAAGCCACAGATATCCAACACTCTATCCAATTGGTCTTCCTTGATAACACAAACCATAATCACTAGTGCCACGCAAATACCTGAAAACCCGCTTCACTGCTGTCCAGTGCTCCTTCCCTGGTTATGACATAAACCTGCTCAATACTCCCATTGCATGTGCAATGTTTGGTCTAATACAGACCATTGCATACATCAGGCTACCGACTGCACTTGCATATGGAACACGGGACATGTCCTCTTCCTCTTCTTGTGTCTTGGGACACTATTCAACAGATAACCTCACACCTACAGGAATAGGAACCTTCACCGGTTTACTATCCTGCATATTAAACCTCTGCAGTATTGTCTCGACATACTTCCTCTGGTTTAACCAGAGCTTCCTCTTTTCCCGATCTCTTTTAATTTCCATGCCCAAAATATAGTTTGCAGCACCGAGATCTTTCATGTCGAATTTGGAGGACAATTGGGTCTTCAAATCCTGGATAATTTCTTTGTCATTTCCAACCAGCAACATATCATCCACATACAAGACCAGATAAATACCACGGTCACCAATTAATTTAAAATACACACAGTGATCTGCTTTGCTTCTGGTGAAGCCAAGTCCCCGTATAAATGTATCAAATTTCTGATACCACATCCTTGGTGATTGTTTTAACCCATACGAAGACTTCTTTAACTTGCATACCAGTTCTTTCTTACCCTTCACCGCAAAGCCTTCAGGTTGCTTCATGTAGATTTCCTCTTCCAAATCCCCATGAAGAAATGTTGTCTTCACATCCATCTGTTCTACCTCAAAATCGAAAGCAGCAGCAACAGATAAAAGTAATCTAATAGAAGTTACCTTGGCACAGGAGAAAAAATATCACCAAAATCAATTCCCGGCACCTGGGAATAACCTTTTGCTACCAACCGAGCTTTGTATTTCTCCACCTTCCCTTCTGCATTTGTCTTCTTCTTGAACACCCATTTGCTGCCAATGGGTTTCCTTCTAGCCGCAACTCCACCAGATCCCAAGCCTCATTTTTGTGCCAAGATGCCATTTCATCAACCATGGCCTCTTTCCAGAGTTTTCCATCCTCTGAATCCACTGCTTCCTTCACAGTTCTGGGATCATCATCAGTAACAGACAAAGCAAAGTTTGAACAGAAAGCAGATGGAGTATACCTTTCTTGCTGCCTTCTTTCTCGAGCTGATCTTCTCACAGTCGGAGTTTGTGGCTCTTCATCTTCTGATTCCTCTTCTGCTACAGAGTCTGATTCTTCCTCCTTTAGTTCAAACTCTATCTTCACAGGTTCCTTTGGTTGGACTTCATGTTTAATAACATCTTTCACCTCTCTGAACACCACATCTCGACTGTACACAACCTTCCGTGTGACTGGGTTCCAAAGCTTATAACCCTTTAAACCATCCTTATACCCAATAAAGATGCACTTTTCAGATTTACTATCCAACTTGGTTCGTTTCTCCTTTGGAACATGTACATATGCATCACATCCAAATACCCTCAGATGTGAAAGAGAGGGTTTCTTACCATTCCATACTTCTTGTGGAGTCTTATCCTCCAACGCTGATGAAGGTGACCTGTTGACCAAGTAACATGCAGTATCCACCGCCTCTGCCCAGAATTCCTGTCCTAACCCGACACCACTGAGCATGCTTCTTTCCCTTTCCATCAACGTCTTGTTCATTCTTTCTACGAATCCATTTTGCTGAGGTGTATATGGAGTAGTCTTATTCCGTGCTATCCACACTTCTTACAGAATTCTTCAAATTTCTTGCTACAAAATTCTCCACCATTATCTGTCCTTAGCACCTTTATCTTCTTCTCTGTCTGATTTTCCACCAGAGCCTTAAATTCTTAAACCTGTCAAAGACTTCAAATTTCTTCTTATGGAAATATATCCATGTATTCCTTGAGAAGTCATCTATAAATGATACATAGTACATAGACTCACCCAGTGATGGAACTTTCACAGGTCCAAACACATCACTATGCACAAGCTCTAATATCTGTTTCGTCCTCTTACCACCAGAGGGGAAACTCATCCGATTTTGCTTCTCGTATACACAATTTTCATAGAAATCAAAATCCAGAAAGATATTACTCATACCTTTTACCATACCTTTACCATGAAGTATTCGAAGGCCCTTCTCTCCAATATGTCCAAGCCTTTGATGCCACAACATGGTCTTCTCTCTAGAGACCACTAGATTTTCTGATCCATTTTCAAGAACAATAGAACTACTGCATCCGTCAACAACAGTGCTACCTTGCAGCTTGTACAGAGTTCCAATCTGAACTCCCCTCATCAATACCAGTGCTCCTCGAACCATCTTGCATGTATCCTTATCGGACACTGTCTTTACACCTGCATCATCCAACTTGCTTATAGAAATCAGATTTCGGGCCAATGCAGGAATATGCAGAACACCTGGAAGGGTTATAACCCTTCCACCTTGCAATTTCAACTTTACTTTTCCACGACCAATGATTCTAGCCTTCCTATCATGTCCCAAGAAGACATCACCACCATCGTATTTCTCATACTCGCAGAACCACTCTCTATGGGGAGTGAAGTGAAAGGATGCACCTGAGTCAATTAACCATGCCTCATGATTTACATGTGTACTTGAATAAGCCAAGTACACATCCCCACCTTCATCTGAGGTGGTTTTCGCCTCTGCAGAAGGAGCATCATCAGATCCCTTTCCTTTATCAGGAACTTTAGATTTACATTCCCTCCTGAAGTGCCCTTCCTTTCCGCATTTCCAGCACACGACCTTTACAGGTTTTCTTGGAGATTTAGATCTCCCTCTAGATTTAGATCTCCCACTCGATGACTTATTTTTGTTTCTGTTCTGGGACCGTCATCATATAGACAAGGCATCACCATTCTGGTTGTCCATATTTTTCCATCTCATCTCCTCCGTCAGCAAGGCTGAGACTATTTCATCAAACTACAAAGCAGTTGCATTGCTACCTATTGCAATAACCACACTATCCCACGAATCTGGTAGAGAACGCAACAAACTGATGCACTTATCTTCATCTGAAATTTTAATATCAACAAATGATAACTGACTTACCACAGTATTAAACGCATTCAAATGCTCTATCACCGAGTCTCCATCTTTCATTCTTAGGTTATACAACTTTTTCCGCAGGAATAGTTTATTCACCAGAGACTTAGATTGGTACAAAGTCCCTAACTTGTCCCACAGAGCCTTTGTCGTAGCTTCCCCTGATACATTCAATAATATTGAATCTGAGACACACAATTGTATTGTGCTCTTTGCCTTTTGATCCAATTTCTTCCATTCTTCATCGGTTACAACCATTGGTTTAGTACCCGGATCTACCGCGATCCACTGATCTTTATCCACCAACAAATACTCCATCTTGAGTTTCCACAACTCAAAACTCTGACCATTGAACTTCTCAATCACTATCTTTCCGCTGCTCGCCATCTTCTTTCACAACCGGAATCGATCTCGCACATCTCCCACTAAACGGGGTCTACCATAGGCCCGAGCGAAACCCCTCAGCAACAAAGGCATCCCCTTGAAGCCAAAACAACTCTGATACCAAATGTAGGTTTTAACCCGATACAAAAATTACCTGCATACGAATTCTAAATCACAAGAAAAATAAAAATGCGAGAGCATAACACATAAAACACTTATACACAGAGATTTTCCATTAGATCCCAAAACTGGGACTACCAGCTCGATTTTTCATTATGTTCCTTTCAATGTTACAATACATATTTATACATGCCGAAGCATCCAATGCCATGGACAGAAACCATCGCATCCAAAACCATGGACCGAAATCCATCGTGTCCAAAAAACATGTACGAAAATCATGCACAAAACCATAGGTGGGTCCCCCCAACCTAACATAGGGTCCAAAACCAAAATTTTCCAGGGCGCTGCCTCGGACCCCATAAAGTGGGGTTACGGGTACCCGTCAAACCCCCTGTTAACTATGTGGAAAGAATATAACACAACCCAACAAATTTACCACCCTCGAAGTGCTTTCCGGTGTATCACACCCTCTTCATGCAAGAAGCAGTTTTTCTCATTTGGAAGCGATTCCACTCACCACGCAACACGTGGCTCGGAGTTGGGAGGAAATATCGCCCTCATTGAATGGTAATTATCAGTGAGTTAAGGCCGAGTGATATGATTTGTAAACATTGGATCAATCACGGTCAATCTACGACCAAGATTAATCATGCTTGTTGGTGGGTCCGAAATAGAGGTTAAGTTTTGAGATGTTCGCATGACCTATCTGGAATTGCGTGCATATGGCGGATTTTGGGAGGTGAAAATGAATGAAGGTTATGTTAAAAATGGACCCAATAGAATTATCAATTATGGTCTAATGAGTTCATCGGGTCCGATTTGCTTGTTAAACAGTGTGCTTGTTGGCCACCTGAAATGTTTCTCATCCACTAGATGTTTAGCTTAGAATCTAATGGCTAGTTTCGGGTTAAGCCTTTTATACACTATTTATTTATTTTTCAATTTAATGGAAGGATCCGCTCTTGCCTTAGCAAAAAAAACCGATTTATTTTCCATTCTAGTTGTTGGTCTACTCCATTGTCTATCTGACATCCACTAGTTGGTTGTTTACGTGGACTTTCTTCTAAACCTTTTCTCCTATGGGTCTTCCTTCTCCTTCTATGGTTTGGGATTGTTCGATTAACGAATTTCCGAGGATCTTAGCTGCTACTTGTTGGTCTTATTTATGGTCTATCTAGGACACACAAGCTAATTGTTTTACATGGTCTTTCTTCTAAACCTTTTTTCCTATGGATCTCCTTGCTCCTCTCTGGTTCAAGATTAGTCGATAGGGGTCTTCTTAAGGATCTTTACTTCTAGGTAAGTGCATTCATTTTGGTTGGTGGATTTGGTAACATATTTGAATTTTGAATTTGACCACGAAGAAGTCTCTTGGGGTCATTAATTGGTCTGGGGGGGATATTTATTTTCCAATTTTTCCATTGAGACTAATTTTTCCTCCACTAAATTTAACACCCTTTCGGTGGGTTTACTTTGACGGTGCAACTAAGTATGGGGTTTGTGGTTGTGGAGCCTACATCATCATTCTGTTGGGTATTATGGACCATATATATTGGAATAGGGGTAGTGGGACAAATACATGAGATAAAGTTCTGGCACTTTGGGGCCTTCTTTTCTGTGGATGCACATTTGAGTTGGTAGAGCTAGAAGTCTTTGAAGATTCACAAGCAGTTGTTGAGAGGGTTTCTAATAGGTCTTCTTTCTACCCACCACTCCTTTTCAACTAGTTTGGTAGAATTTGAAAAATCATGGAACACTTCATTGATTTGACAATTACACATACACACATGGAATTCAATTTGATTTCCGAAATGTTATCCAAGGATGGTATTTTGTTGCCTTTTGGTATGTTACAATACATATTCTATGTAAAATCCATCTATCAGCATAGTGGGCATTTTTCCATTCACTGAGAATTGTTTCATGTTTCTGCAACTCATGGATTGTTCGGTTACAATATGTTTTTTGGTAAGAGGAATATGTGGAACATTGATGATAACTACCTTTTCTATTCTGGGTTTTTTTTTAGTTATATAAGTATTGGGATACTTTCTTAAACTGTGGAGGTATTTTGATGTAAAAAATAAATTGCAATAGAACATGCCAACTAAATATGGATGGACATGTGACTTATGATATATGTAAATAGTCTGTTATATCTAATATAATATCGTTAGTTTTTTCTGGTGAAAAATAAAGGTAAAAGATTAATTTTAAGAAAAAATATTCAAGACAATTTCGTCTTAAATTATTACAAAACAGATACAAGGCACTAGTTAAAAAAGGGTAAATGGTTTATTTTAATGAAGTGATTTACGTACTTGCAAAAAAGGTTATTGACTCCAGAGGCACTAGCTACAACAGCCCCAAACACTCAGTTCTTTTGATTCATAAAATGCGGTAAAGCTTTCTGGGATCGACATAAAACACCTCAAAAAATAGCATATTCATCAAATGGGATTCAATTTCTTCAACCTGGAATCCTTAGTTTCTTATGTGACCAAACCTTGCCCTTAAAAACATCAATCACAATGGAAATATGTCCCTCAATAATGTCATTGAGATCGCTAGGGTTATGAGACTGAGTTCCATGACGAAGGAATTATCTAGGATGACGAAGGAGATTATGGGCACATGATTTTTCATCAACTTCATGATGGCTGGAAAGGATCCTTAGGATGTCCAGGCTAAGATCGACAAAGGAAAGTTCGAGATACCTTATTAATTCACATTTGGTAATTGAAATGAAAACATTTCGTTATTGTATTATGTCTTTGATTTAGCTAAGTTCACTTAATTTTTAGGTGGATGGCATGTAGTTCAATGTTTGACAACACAAAATTTTGAGATTCAAAAGGACATCGTTGAGTTTATTTTGAAAATAGTTTCTTAGTGTGACAATTAACCTATCTTTGTATTTTTTCTATTTCAGCCTATAATGTCTTCCAAGTTTTTCCATTGAATATAATGTCTTACAAGTTACAAGCTATTTTTTTTGCTTAATTTCAATCCCACATTTTTATCTTGTTTATATTTCATGGCTACACAATGGTATGAAGAATTAGAATTCTACCCATGCACATATTTCCCATGCCTTTCTTGCCATTTGTTTTCCCCATAGTGCTATGAGAAGACCTTGAATCCCCTCTCCTTGATTTCTTATGTGTTTCCATGACAAATTTGTAGCTTGTCATTCTCATACATTAGAGACCCTTTATGCTCATGACCATGTGACTCCTTGACCCAACATCAAATGACCCAATGGGTGACCTCATTCCCCTTTAGCCCAACTTCTATCCCCTCTGCTCCAATGCTCTCCACTTCCGCATAATCTCCCCACCCGCGTTTTCCTAGACATCTAATGGAACCTTTCTCATCACTCACCCTCCTCTTTGTAACCCCTTATCTTTCTCTCTATCCATTACCCTCTTATTCACATTCCTTTTCGTACTATTTCTATTTGCATTCCTTGTTGGCCATTAAGGGTTTACATTCCTTCCTGGTATCCCATATTACTTTAGTAGACAAAACCCTTCTCTTGTTTTTCACTATGCAAATTTACCTTCCATCCCATATTCTCTTATGAGCCCCATTTAAACGACCATTTAATTCAAGAATGGGGAATTTTTATGTTTTCTCTAACCATATTTGTCAAATACTTTTCCCCTTTTCTTGCTTCTAGTCTCTTCAGTTTACGTCCTCTAAATATGCCCTACTCTCCTTAAATTATTTGGAAGGCATCCTTTGTTTTCTAACACTATTTTTCTGGAGATCCTTGACATGTCCCTTGAAACATTGATCAGCCCCATGATCTAATTTTATGCCAGTGAGTGGAAAGTTTTACATTTATTTGCCACATCTTCCTTCATGACCAAACATTGTACCACTAGTTCTAAGAATCTTATGGTTACTATCACCAAAAGAAATTAATATTGTATTTTAGAGGAGAGAAGAATTGTATATTTCCCTTTGGGACGCTCCAAAAATATTTTGACGCACCCTATTTCTATGAAGCTCTAGTCTACTTTATGAATTTAATTCCTATTCCATGTTCATCCATGAGGACACCCTTTGTGACGTTCTAGGATAACCTAATGTCCTTGTAAACTCCATCTCATCTTCCTTGTCATGTTTTATATTATTTTTGTATCCAACAATAAATTTGGGAGATGAAAGCCAACAAAGTAGAAAATCAAGGGGTTTTCAAGTCATTTATTTAGGGTTCCCACTAGCATAGTCCCACCATATGATCGACCCAATCCATGAATTGGGATCAAGTACTATTTCAATTAATTATTAGATGATCATGGTGGTCCATACATTCTAAGATAAATGGTATGACTCTTAAAATATATTATTAGAGATAAATGAGGAGAAACCTCTTTGGATCAAGGGTTAAGGAAGGATTTTCACTTTAATATCCAACCATCAACCATATACTCAACCCTCGTGCCATCATGGAGGAGTGAAGACATTTCTCTTCAAACGTATTCTGCTATTTTATAGGGTTTTCAAAGTTGTTTGATGTTATCTTGAGGGAGGAATTGTTCCATGGATGACGTTGACATTCGACATTTCAAATATTTTGTTTAATGCTATTATATGTCTATTGGTTTGTTCTAGTTGCCTCCAAATAATGAATGGATTGTCTAGTTTTATCAAGAAAACCATTGGGTGAAGCACGAGAATCCTCTCTCAAATTCCACTGCAAATTTGAAGTAGAAATTTATTTGTAGACCTCAAGTACCCTTTCCCTCCTTATATAAGCATACTTGATTTCAATAGAGAGGTCTTCCATAGTTTTCATTGAGGCCCTTAGGCCAATATTATCACTCTCTAGGCCTTCATCATTAGATATAGCCACTACATCAGGTGACCTCCTTTTGCTCAAATGAAAATATACATAAATCTCTCTTGCCGAGTAGGAAATAGATATTTTAATGTCGTGCCCTTTTATGTTATTTAAACTTTTTTATCATGTCAAATTACATAAAAATAAAAATAAAATGAATATTTATATTTATAATTATAATTAATACTTACACGAGTCAAGCTTCACCTTAACTCCAAATTTATCAAGAGCCTATAGGGATCAAATATTTGAGGTGCAAACTTTTTTAGAGTGAAAAGAGATTTGAATCAGTCTTGAACATTTTGATAAATCCAAAATTAAAATAGATCTAAGATGATTAATTAATAATAACACTTTTATTATCTCTACCATAGGAAGTATATATTGCATTATGCTTTTGGTCAAACTCATATTAGATTGGGTTTGACTAAAAAAAATTACAAAATTTTTATAGTTTAACATTACAACTTGAATTTTTTCTCTTTTTCAATCATTAAAATTTTATTTTACTTTATTCCCTATGAAGTTAATGTTGGAAATAATACTGAGAGGGGGGCGAGGGTGGTGAATCAGTATTAGAAAATCAATAAACTTTTTCATTTCCATACTTATAATCATATACGCTACTTCAATTAAGGGAACCTGCGTGTATAGGCAACTGTGTCTAAAGCAACTAGTATATATCCAGTAAACTTATGATTCAGTTAATCCATTAAATGTTGCTCTTTAATGAGTGCATCAGAACTTTATTAACCATATGAACAGTAAACAAGTGTAGTAAAACATAATAGATCATCACACATACGAAGCACATATAAACACCATGATGTAAGGTGGAAACCCAATGTGGGTGAAAACCACCTACTGCAATTTGTCTCTATCTTCTTTTAGTAAGAAAATTCGTTTTACAATATTTGTGTACTAGTGTAGTCTTATACCAGTACGTAGGGTTCTACCTGCGGAAGGCTACAACCTTCTCTCTTTCTCCAACTTCTCCTGTAAGGGAGCTACAACCACCTTATCTCTTGTACTAGCCGATCCATTTACTAGTATGTAAGCACCGACCTACTGAAAGCTCCAACCTTCACTCATTTTCTAGCTGCATCTGGAAGGGAGCTCCAACCCCCTAGCTTTTGTACTAGCTAATATGTTTACCAGTACGTAGGAATCGACCTATAGAAGGCTACGATCTTCTCTCTTCCTTCAGGGACCACGTTTCATAAATTTTCAAACTGGATACTCCTGAAGTACAACACCATAATCTGAAGGCCATGTTTCATCCAATTTTCATACAGGACGCATAAAAAACATTGAAGCACAAAGTCATTCACCACTACAATACATCCATCAATTACACCTGCATCATTGATCTCTGAATCACCCAATGCTCAAACACTGAAACCCTGTCAACAACACAGTCACAAAAACACAGAATAGATAACAGAACTCTACAATAACAACCAAATACAACAACAACTTCAAAATATCATACTTCATATTGTATATTCTACTTTGATAAAACCAACCTACATGTATACACACTTTTACCAAAGCTAACCCACGTACAGATCTTCAAATTCTAACTTATAACTTTGCATCTATTCCAAACATCAATTATACCTAGAACATAACATCTACAGAATAAACATGTGTCAATAATTTATATCTAGTCTATCCATGATCAAACCATATCATGATAAAACATTCCAAGACTTAAGATCTCGATCCATCATTCATCACCATCCACATGGGTGCATCCTTGATTCAGATCAATCAAAGCATCAAAAACCCATTACTTGCATACTAGATCTCACACTTCATCAGATATTCATCACTTCCTCACTCCACTCTTGGCCTAATGATCTTCTCCTTATATAGGTTTAGCCCTCTCTCAATACCATGGTCCAAAACCACATAGAACCAATACCTTGGACCCAATACCTGGGGTCAACACTTCGGACCAAATACCATGGACCAATACGAAAATACAATGGACCAAATACCATGGACCAAAACTTAGTTTTCCAACATGTATGTGCCTTTCCTTCTGTGAACCTATGTGTGTATGTGTACACACCTTTTGTTCTACTAACCTGCGTGTATACGCACTTTCATCAAGGTTAACCTACGTATACCTCTCTCTTGACTTGCTGCACTATGATCTATCATCTGAGTGAGTTGCCATCACAGACAACACTTGTATCATACCTCTAAGTGAGTTTCCATCAAGGAAAACACCTGTATCATAATGCCAACATTTATTTTGACATATTGTATATTATATATCTAACCTGTTGTATATTATTTCCTGACCTTCCTAGTATTATTCAAAGACACAAGAGGAGGATGGTCCTTAGAGAGAAAGGGGCAATCCTTATAGAGATGGCCAACATTGTGGCAACACCTACTTTAGAATGACATCCCTTCATTATCCATTATTTGCAATCTGGAGGTGTTCCTCCACTGGATCTTGAATCTTTCCTCCAGTCCTTCATGGGTTTCTAGGTGTACCAGGATACGAGTGAATGCCATCTTCCCTATCTGAATGAAGGATTTTTTGTGGTCTAGGTATGTCCCTAGGACGTTTCTGATGCACTTGAGTATGTCCTTCGACCATAGATGTAGTGGCATGCCTAGAAGCCTCACCCAAATGTGACCTACACCTAGTTGTTCTCGATTAGGATAAAATAGTGGACTCCACCTTTTAAGTAGCACAGGTACCAATTCAATATGCCAAAATTTAGAGAGGACCCAATCGACATGATTTAGTATGTGGAATTATAGAGTGAACCAGCCCTTCAAAATCATAACAACTAATGGTAATACCTCCAATATCTGGCCCAAAATCTCTAAGTTCCATTTCTGCGAATGGGGGGAAAAATAATTCCTACCACGAGCCTGAACAGCCAATACTCTATTTCCAATGTCGATTTCTTCGGTCATTGGAAACTCGTTTTCTAGAATTAGATGACTCCCCTTATTGTTGACATTGATACACAAATATTTTTTTCATAAAGCGCTTGCAGGCTGTAGGATTTGGGTTAACAGTCTTAGTGGATGGGGCATCAGAGGATATACTAACCATGGAAACATCAATAGGGCTAGCAGGCTAA
This sequence comes from Pinus taeda, assembly GCA_000404065.3. Taxonomy (NCBI): domain Eukaryota; kingdom Viridiplantae; phylum Streptophyta; class Pinopsida; order Pinales; family Pinaceae; genus Pinus; species Pinus taeda. The sequence goes on along the minus strand of APFE031148612.1, from coordinate 17,252 downwards.
GGTATAGGGCCACCTTCAAATCAGCCTAAGGAGGAAGGTACAAATACGACTGGGGGATGGGGAGGGAAAATGAGTGGTGAGGAATGTCTAAATGGCACCAAGGACCAAACCCTAGAGGGTCGAGGATCAACAATGGATACCTTAGGAGGTGGTGGGTCAAGACAGGATTCCAGAAAGTGGATTGAGGAAGGGGTTGGAGTAGGGTAATCTGATAGTGAAAAGAGGAAGGAATACTTAGGGTAACAATGGAACGGGGTACCCGCAAACACATGACCAACCACTTGATAGGATTCAAAACTGGTAGGGGTAGGGTTATCAAGGGAATATACCCGGGAAACCATAGATCCACTGACTAGAGTAGCCAATAAGTCTTCCGCTGTCGGTGGAACCATAACTGTGAAGTAAGGTGGAGGAGCAGTTCAAATGGACGGAAATTCATAGGGGTCCTCTAAAAAGTCCACAAGATATTCATCCATCCTATCCTCTGTTAGTGATGTAGCTAATGTGTAAGAGGATGTTGGGTCCGACAGCTGCCTACTCTTACAGAAGATGCGCTCAAAACCCCAAGATATGGTGTTGTTGTTAGATCTGTAGAGAGGGATGGAGAACAATAATGTGTTTGTCTTGCTATAGAAAAGCAATGAGGCTTAACCATGGTCATGCAGAGGTTGTAGGATCGAAACAATGTGTTTGTTCAGAGCCATATTTTTCCGCTCTTGCCCCGATTCCATCAAGAAGTTTATCTTTCATGGAGTCAACTCTTATTATTTCTTATGTAAATGTAATTAGTATTCTCATAGAATGTCTTACAAACACTTAAAAAAGTTAAACATGATTTTATTTTGGGAATAATTAGTGATGTATAATAATGATGTTGTTTTTACATGGAAAAATAAAAATAACTTTTTGAGAAAGTAAATATTTTTATATAAGATAATTTGACATTTAGGCATTTACGAAAGATGACTTTTCCAATTCACATATTAACCTAGACCCTAACTTAAGGAATGATTTTTTATTTTTATTTTTTTAAACATTATTAATTGCGCTATGATATAGCATGAAGCCTTACTACACAAACAATCTAAATTCAAAACACTATACAATACAATTGCAGTCTTGAACTTAGAACAAGACTATGATACCCTGTATTACGCACCATATAAAGTAATATTGTAAAGTTACCAATCATTAATTTAATGAGTTGTCTTTAGTATGACTTTTTAAAATCTTTTCCGGTATAATTTCTTTAAAATATGGTGGGAATTTATTGAAATCACAGGTAACCTCTACACAATCAAAGTGCCTTAAAGAGTTTTGAGGTGATAAATCCATATATACAGTCCAAAAAATAGTTTAAATAACACAAATCAAGATTTCATGTCAATTGTTTCTGCAAGATTCGGGCACCAAAAAGTACAAAAAATCACACTTAAAAAACTCCTTAATTTAATAGCTATTATATAACACTTGTTATCCCCATTATCCTGACATTCAACTTTTTATTTAACTAACTATTATTCATTCAATTTTTTATTTAACTAACTATTATTATTTGTGTTTGACCATTTTTTTAAGAAATTTTCACATAGTATAACCTTACCAATTATATTTTTAAATTTTTAATATTATTTATAATTTTTAATATTATTTTAATCGAACTTCCCTGCCTCATTTTGCAGAGTGATTGGCTTTGTACAACTATGTAGCAGAGTGATTGGAAATTGAGGTTTGATCCTGATGCCTTTTTGTTGTGGATATTTGTTGCTTTTCTCATTTTTGTTTTCTTGGCTAATGAGAAAAGCGATTGGAAATTGAGGTTCAATCCTGAGGCCTTTCTGTTGTGGATAATTGAAATGGGAAATATGTTTGACCATACAATGGGAGGCAAGAGTTTGGGAAAATTTTACTTTACGTGGCTAACGAGCAGAGTGATTGGCGATTGAGGTTCAATCTCGAGGCCTTTCATTGTGGAGATTTGAAGGGGGAAGGATGTCTGGATGTGGAAAGGGAGGCAAGGATTCAGGAAAATATTTCTTTGTGCGCCTAACGAGCAGAGTGATTGGCAATTGAGGTTCGATCCCTAGGAATTTTGGTTATGGAGATTTGAAGGGGCGAAGATGACTGGTCGTGGAAAGGGAGGCAATGGTTTAGGAAATGGAGGTGCAAAGAGGCACAAGAAGGTATTGCATGACACCATTGAGAGAGTTACGAAGCCCGCCATTAGTCATCTTGCTAGGAAAGGCAATGTAAAGCATATCCATAGCCTCATATATGAAGAAATGAGAGGTGTTGAATTTTTTCTTGAGAATGTCAGTGTGGAGATCGTTACTTATGTAGAGCATGCTAGGAGAAATATTGTAACTACAATGGATGTTTTATACACCTTCCAAAGGTAGGGTTGAACTCTATACGACTTTGGAGGTTAAAGAACAGGTCTTTGGTTTTTTTTTCATTTAATGATTTATTGGTGCCATTTTCAAATGCCACAACTGTTCTTTCTCTTTGAATTTGTAAGCTTGTTAGTGCCGAATAAATGTTGAATTGCTTCTCTAGGCATCTCAACTTGCATTGCATCATTTTCAACCCTTTCCTACCACTTAAAGTCTATTCCTACTATTCCTACTTTTACTAGAGTATCACGATGTGTATTCCTCTATTAACATGGATTCATGTTCGTAGGTGATTATACACGGACCTCATTTTCCTTCAATACAATGAAATATTCTTTGGGTTTTCTTCAATGGTAATATTCTTAGCTGGGTCGGTAATATTCTTAGCTGGGATTTTATTATTTTTTATAGGCATAGATTATAAAATGGTGTTACTTGGCTTACAATGCTTTAAACATTCATTCAGTAATTTCCAGGGTGGAGGCTCTAGCTAATATTTAGGCTACAAATTGCAGTTATTATTAGCTGATGTTTAGCTTTCCTAGGGCCAAACCATAGGTTTTATCATTTTTCATTCGTTTGGTAAACATTAGGTCTCAGTTTGCTTTCAAAGCTTCTCTATCAGCTCAGGGGGAAACATTAATGCAAGGGTTGACATCATTAATTACACCATGAAAGCCTTGAAACATTAACTTATAAGTTTTATGGATTGGGGTACTATCTAAAATTCTGGTCTATAAAGAATCAGATGATATTCCATAAGACCTGTTATACATATTGCTTGTTACAATGTTTTAATATTAACTACGATAGTCAATATTTAAGTAATCTAGTGTGCACAAAAATAATGTTGTAACATTAATTACACATCATTAGTATACACATCCATGGGCGCATGGATCATTATTTTATTATTAGACAAAATCCATATTCCTCTTGACATGTACTAGGATAATTTGCACAAAGGATAACATATGTTGTATCCCATATTAAATTTTTATACAACCACAATTTGACAACACATTATGTGTTGTTATACATAAGGAGATCTAAAGATTTTATAAATTTCTCATTGACCTCAGTGAGTAGTAGAATGTAAGGCAAATGTACACTCTTCTAGTCAACATTGGGTCTCACTGGTTATATCTAGTTAATTAGGATTTAATACTTGAGGCAGCTTTAGCTTATATGTTAATAACATTGTCCAACAACATTAATACATTTACAATACAATTTCTAAAGCTCTACTATCATCATTCAACAAATTAACTTGCCCATTAGAGGGTCTTCTCCTTATGAACTAGAGTAAGAGAAACAAGATGTGAGCTTCATGAGATTTAATGGATCTCTAGTGATGTGCCTAAAGTAGACTAGGATGTCATCCTAATGGTTAGTCATACCTCTAGCGTTCTTATGAACTCCATGATTTCATGACATCTTACTAAAAGAGGTTGGTGTTACACATAGTGAAGTAAAATATACATGTATGCATGATTCTATGCACTAAAATGCTAAATCGTCTCATGGAGACATAGGAAATACATAAGTAATTCAATTGCTACACTAATTTAATAAGAAAGAATCACCCTCCATGTGGAAAAAATTTGGCATCCAACTACAAGGTATGTGTTTCATATGTCCAAGGAGGCTAAGGCAATAGACTAACTATTAAGCAGCCCATTAATATATATAATAGTCATACAATTATGGCATACTTTAAGGCATTCCATGCAAACCAAATCTCATCACCAAAGTGACACTAGAGGCCATTAATCAATACAAAAATTCGTTCACTTAATCTCTGCATTTAGTCATAGCATCACCCATTAAATGATTTACATTATACAAGGAAAACCTAGGAAAATGTGCATCGAAATCATAGTGAACTATTATGCAACTGATGCAGGAATTGCACACAACTCTTAGTGGCAGTTCTGGATATAGAATTTTAAAAAAGAACGACATTTGTCCATCAATAATTCATATATAGAAGCAAATGGCTTCTATACATTAAGACTATGTGTATACACTAAAACAATTTCAAATGAGTACATGGAAATATAAATATAATTCAAAAATAGCAATAGTCAATTTCTAATATCAAACTAGGTTAATCGGGTGGTCAATGCACTTACCGTGGCTTTCATTTCGTCCATCTTAGTTTCTCATTACAATATGTATTTTACAACAATAATTTCTGAGCATAAGATGCCTAGTACAACATGAAAGGAACTATCTTGGTGTTTTGATTTTCTCTAAGTTTATGTGACTACCTCAAACACATGAACCTTGAATGGTTGTGTCAGAGACATGGAAGTTTTTTTTGCAATTCTATGGAATTGATCAGAAAATGAAAGATGCTTTCATTGAAGATGACGTTTGTGACAACTAGAAATGGGAATCTTTAATTTTATCATGCCTATCATTCCAATAAGGTTTAATATAATTATTGTTGCTCATTTTTGTGCATATTGTTAGATTAATTTTAGCTTTGTCATAAATTCACATAAAGGTTTCTTTTACTAATGGGTTTTTGTTGGCAATAATACTGAGAGGGGGGGTGAACCAATATTAGTAAAATCGATCACATTTTCCTTTCATACTAAAATTTATTTATGTTACTTCAATGAAGGTAGCTCACGCGGACACGCAATTGTCTTTAAAGAAACCAATGTATATCCAACAAACTTATGGTTCAATTAATTCATCATATGTTGATATTTAATTAGGGCATCAATACTTCATATAAAGAGTAACCATGTGTAATAATAACAAAATGAACAATAACACATAAAAAACACACATGAACACCAATATTTAAGGTGAAAACCAAATGCGGGACAAAAACCACCTATTGTTGACCTATTTTAATATAAGAAAAACTTGTTTACAAGATTGTACTGGTGCAGACTCATACCAGTACATAAGCACCACATTCGAAAGGCTACAACCTTCTCTCATTCTCCAACTTCTACTCGAATGGAGCTACAACCCCATACCTCTGGTACTAGCTGATCCATTTACTAGTACATAGGCATCGGACTATCGAAGGGTGCAACCTTCACTCGTTTTCCAGAAGCTACTAGAAGGGATCTCCAACCCCTTGGCTCTTGTACTAGCCGATCCATTTACTAGTACGTAGGCGCTGGCCTACAAAAGGCTACAACCTTCTCTCTTCCTCCAGGGACCATGTTTCATAAATTTTCAGATCGGATACTCCTGGAACACAAAACCACAATTTGAAGACCTTGTTTCATCAAATTTTCATACTGGACCCATCAACAACATTGAAGCTCAAAATCAATCACGACTACAATACAACCAATCACTAAAAACCTATCATCACTGAAGCAAATCACAGTCAATCAATCTAAACATCAAAACTATATCACGAGAACACAAAGTAGAACCTAGAACTCTGCATCAACAACCAGAACCAACTGCAACTTCAAAATTCATATTTCATAATGTATACAGTACTTCGATGTGTTGAAACAACATGTATACGTGCTTTTACCAAAGAGAACCAGTGTATAGATCTACAATTACTAACATAAAACTTCACAGCTATTCTAGACTTCAATTATACCCAAATCATAACATTTACAGAATAAAACATGCTTAATCAATCAAATGTAGCCCAATCAACATCAAATCATGCAATCATAAGTCATTTCAGTTCTTATGATCCTGATAAAACATTGTATCCATGGTGCACAAAATATCTTAGGTCATCTCAAATTATAGCCCCTAAAAGTATTCCTTGGAAACCTTTTTGCTTTCACACCTTGTCCTTATAATCTCCTCCTCCTTATATAGTTTTAGGCTTTTCTCAATACCTCAGACCAAAACCACTTAGGAACAATGGTATTCTTTGGTGGGATCAAATACTTGTTACTCCACTCAATATTACGGGCTAATACTATCGTATTGACCCGAGTGTCTCGTCTTGAATTTCCCTTTTTTTCAACCTGTATGTTCTTTTCCTCTTGTTAAAGTGCATGTATACATATACGATTTTTTTGTTCTATGGACCTGTGTGTACATGCTACTTGGACAAAATGAATGAGTGTATACCTCTCTTTCTTCAACTTCTAGATTCTGATTTGTAATCCTTTGATGTTAACGTGTTTCACTGTGAGCTATCATCTATGTGAGTTTCCATCAAGGACAACATCTATATCATAATTCCAACATTCTTCCCCTTTGGACTTGATGGAAACCACAACACCAAGATACTTTCCGCCTTTAACATCAATAGCAAAGGGTGGACCAATATAATCTCCATGTTTGATATTCATTATGATGTACATGTTCCCCGTGAGTACATGCAAAGTCTACAAAGATATTTTTAAAAAGAATAAAATGGCTTTATAACTCAACTAAGTGTGTATGAAATCCCTAATACCAATGACTCATACATAGATCAATCACCCAACCAAGTGGGTATACACCAAATTTGAATCATCCACCCAACCAAGTGGAGATATACCAAATGTATATACATGACTGAAATAGCAATTATTACATCATCCTTCACATACATAGTGGGGTTGCAAGTTATGTCTTTTCATGACCTTTAAATCAAATGATATACATGACATTCATAACAATGACCGAAAATTTAAACAAGACCACGATATTCATTAGCAAGTATCATACACCATATATGATTTGCACCATTAGTATGTGTCATCAGCATCATGATCAACAACTTGTATATTCCCTTCATCAAAAGAGTCACCTGAATCAAAACAACTATGTAGATCAAGCAATATAAGCATCTTCATCTACCAATATCTTCTAACATAATGCCAACAACGAATTATTAGAAGCATATGCTCCCCTTGAACCTGTTTCAAATGTTCATTGTCAAATCTGATCATTGCAAGTATCAGTAAGAATCATCAAGGCATCATCATCAAACAATTATTCATCAACTTATCAACATCTTATGAGGGCCAATAATACTTCCACATATCATCAGTAGACTGTAACCATCATGAATCAGAACACCCTAATAATTGACTGAATCATATTAGATCAATTTTATGATTCTTTCCCATTGCTTTTTCTTCAAAAACACCATATGTGTGACTGTGGAGCTTCTAACTCACGTATGTATGCTGTTTATCTTCATATTAACTGTGTATGATAATTGGAATACTGAAGTTTTACACTTTCATCTCCCCTTGGGTCTATTATGTTTGTAAACTCAACTATGCCACTTCTTTCTAACAACAATTCCTTCTTCTTCAATACCTCGGATTGTGATGATGTTTTCTCCTTTTGGTATGGTGGTCAAAATTTTATGCTGCATTCCTTTGATCTATGTCCAAACTTGGTACATGCATAGCATCTTATATGTTTCATATATGTTCTAGCACAATCAATAGCTTTGTGACCAAACATATTGCAAGTAAAAAATACCCCTTAAAGTACCTTGAAATTGATGATATTTCTATGTGACATTCTTGAACCATTCTACTTCTACATCTAGCTGAAACATGTCCAAAATTATGACATTTAAAACATTCAACATTATTTGTCAAAGAAAAGATATAATTATCCCTTCCATAGTTAGGTGGAAATGTTTTTCTTTTAATTATTTATTTCCTTGGTTGTTAATGGGGTTGACCTTTTAACTCCTTGTTGAGCATTTCAGATTTCGCATTGGAGTTACTTACCTCATCTTGTGAGTTAGATTCACCTTCATGAAAACCAAGACTAGTCTTTATAATAGGCGAACGCTAAACTTTGATGATCTCATCTAACTTTTCCGATCCTTTACCAAATCTAAGATTAAAAGTCTTTGTGTTTTCAAGTTCTTTTCTTAGACTTACTACTTCACATTATAACACTTCATTGTGTTTTTCCTTTTTAGTGAGTTGATGTGTCATTGTGTTTATGACTATATCCTTTTCTGCCAATCTAATTTTGAGTTGATTGATTTCCTTAAGGAAATCTTTCTTTTCTAAGGCATCATTTTCATATGCCTTGAGTAGCCTTAATTTCCTCATCATTTTCATTACTATTGGACAAGCCATCACTATCATCATGAGTATAATAACTTCTATTACCTTCTACAAACATCTTTCCTTTGACATGAGGGCATTTAGCAGCGTAATGACCAACTCTACCACAAAAAAACATTTGAATGGTAGCTTACCTCTAAATCTTTTGGAACGTCGTTGAAGCTTCTTGACAAAATTTACCTCATATTCTCCTTCTAAAATGTGTCCTGATTCATTGTCCTCTTCCTTTTCTTTTCCCTTTCTCAATGCTTTAAAAGCATCTTCTCTCATATCTTATGGACTTTCTTTTCTCATTTCATAGGTAGTTAGGATTCCATGGAGTTCCGTCATAGTGATAATTTGAACATCCTATTTTTCTTATATGGCATACACTTTTGACTCAAATTTAGAAGACAAAGATCTCAAAATTTTCTCAACTAAAGTATTTTCCTTCATCTCTTCACCAATATTTCTCATATGATTTACAATCCCATCTACTCAAAAGAAATAACTAGAAATACTTTTTATCACTACGCATCTTGAGAGTTTCATACTCGACTCTGAGAGTTTGTAGTTTAGCATGTTTTACTTGGGAGTCTCCTTCGTAGCTCTAAATGATTTTGTCCCATATTTCCTTAGTTATGTTCAACTTCTAATTTGATAAATTCTAATTCTGATAGACTTCGCAAAAAGGCGTTGAGAGCCTTGGCATTGATTTCATATGTTTTCCTTTCTGCTGGATCTGTGGGGACTGCTACTGGATATTGATATCATTTTTCCACAATTTCCCAAATATCAGCTGCAAGTGACTGAAGATAAGCTTTAGTTATTTTTTTTCCAATATACCAAGTTGTTCACATTAAATATTAGTGGTTTGATAGATCCCATGCCTTCGTGATTGTTCATTTTGAAAGATCTCCCTTTAAGTGATCAAGCTTCTTCTGAAGGACCTACTCTAATACCAATTGTTGGAAATAATACTGCAAAGGGGGGTGAATCAGTATTAGTCAAATCAATAAACTTTTCATTTCATACTCAAATTTATATATGCCACTTTAATGAAGGTAACTCAGGTGTACACGCAACTGTCCTTAAAGCAACTAGTGTATATCCAACAAACTTATGATTCAGTTAATTCATCATATGTTGATCTTTAATCAGTGCATCAGTACTTGATATAAATAGTAACCATGTGCTGTAATAAAAAAATAAACCATCACACATAAGCAACACACATGAACACAAAAATTTAAGTTGGAAACCCAATGTGATACAAAAACCACCTGTTGTTGTCTTCTTGTAATATAAGAAAAACTTGTTTACAATCTTCTCCTAGTGCAGACTCATACCAGTACACAGGCACCCACTTACAGAAGACTACAATCTTCTCTCATTCTCCAGATTGTATTAGAAGGGAGCTACAACCCCCTAGCTCTTGTACTAGTCGATCCGTTTACTAGTGCATAGACGCCTTCACCAATTTGGGGGTTTTGGTCCTAAAAATTAGTAGTAGTCTTTTTTTTTCCTTTTTCTTGAAAAAGAGATTTTAGTTTTCCGGTCCATTTCTATTTTTTGTTTCCTATAGAATAATTTTTCTCAGTAAAAACTAATTTTCGGTGACTGCTTTCCTCATAGAATATTTAGCCTTTTTGAAAAATTTAAAATAGCTAAATATTTCTTTGAAAGTATATTCATTTGAGTTGAAGCTTTGCACCTAAGAGGGTTTTCCTCCTTCAATTTTTAGGGTTCCCCTTCTTCAATTTTTATTTTCTCAACAACCTGTAAATCTTCCACTAAATACAAAATTGAACTAGATTTATCCTCATCCTTTCGGTGGAAATGGCTTTAGATTTTTTGCATTTCCTACATAATGTATATAATAGAAAGGGAGAAGTAGTTGCAAGTGCATTCTAGAATATATGAGATTAAATTTGCTTCAAGTTAGACAAGAACATGCAGGGTGAGTGTTCTCCTTCCAAACAGATAAGAGGAGTAACTTCCACAAAGTTAAAGTTGAGTGTTTCTGCGGGATGCCCTGCAAACGGTTTTGAAGATACGTGCTAGAGGATTGAAGTACTCCAAACCATCAACAAATCTTACAATGATGTATATAAACCAGGAGCATACATTGAAAGATAATATGGATGTCACAACCAAAACAAAAAATACAATCTCACTACAACAAATATAAAATAGGGTAGTTATTATTCGTAGAAAAAACTAACCTACAAATATTATCCAACGTTCAATGGAAGGTTCAAGAGATACTGAGATTTCTATGGGTGCGTATCAACCACAATATACATGGTCTAAAAAGTGAGACCATCCACATGGGCACGTGATTGGCTTAATATTTTGTACCATGTTTATATCATGCTCTGGTATTATTTATTTTTGTTTTCCCTGCAACAACTACTTTCCAAGGCACTCCTTCCCTCCCAACCTGGATATGTACTAAAGCATCTCCTCTTCTTTTATTTTTTTGAAATAACTATGAAAATTATGGCCTCAGTGGGTGAAAAATTCTTGGCATGTGTCACTTTGGGGGTTCCCAGCCATGCATACACTCAGAATCAAACCTGGGTTAGTTGGAATAGACTCACATCAAGCTTCTGCTAGACCACAACCCAACCTACATAAACTGGAGCACACTTACTAGAGTTCATGCCCATTGTTACTAAAATTGATGTTGCATGAAGATGAAAGATAAACTTATACGGGAAGTGATGAACATATCCATTTTAGTTGGAATTTTATTTAGAGATTATAGATCCAAATAAGCTCATGTATTTCTTTGTTCTGAGCTTTTAGTTGAGAGTCTTTTCCATGCAACCTCCTCCTACTATAACATCATAATGGACTTGTTAGTTAAGCTTAATCCTTTTGCTTAATTTCTTCTATATTGTGCTATCTTTCTACTTGTACAATGTATGAATTGTATTAAAGAATAACCTCCCTTACAATGAATAAGGATTTTTTTGGGCTCCATTTTAAACATTAATAGAATTTATATGCTCTTTATTTTGTAGGTCAAACTTGTTGCTTTTTCACTACTAGAGATGTTTGGTGAGCCTGAGTGCATTGTAAGATACTCTAAATTTTGCATTATGAATGCCAAATTAGAATAGTTATTTGGACATTCTCTTTTTCAATTTTAAGTTTCTATAATCTCTCATAGGAAAAATAAGTTTTCAAAGCCTGCATTTATGGTTTTATATATTCTACGATATGTGGCACACTTGCTTTATATTTTTCTAATATGGATTAAAAGCTTTCTGACTTGTTTTTTTATATGGCCATTAGTGGCAACCCTCCTATCTCGACATCAACTCTTGGAAGTACCCCTTTATTTACAAATGCTAGTCTTATGAATATAGATTAAAAGCAAGCACGAGCTTGCAACACCCAAACACCAAAAACCCATCCACATTTCTTAGGAAATACTTGTATGCTAAGTCTTATAGTTTTGTTTTTAATAAATCATTTTACATACTCTTGTTGTTTTTTTGCACATTTATAATTCTACTCATTGTCTTACAAGTTACCCTGGTATTGAGCTCATATTATCCATGAATTTTCATCTCCAAGCTTCATATCATATTGTTCATTTCTCAATCATGTATCTTATGGTCACAATTTTGTGTATTTTATTTTTAGAGACAGACTATTTTTCCAATTTGCATGCAAGAAATTAACTTTTATCAAATCTATTTCCAAATTTCCACATGAGGATGGTGTATCTTTAGATGGTGACAAATGGAATTGGGTGGTTGGAATTATGGTTTAAATTACTTTTGTGAAGTTGTTCCTCGTAATGTATTATCAAACTTTTACTAATGAGATCACCAACACAATTCATCTAATTGATGCTATTCTTGCAAGTACTTTGTACTAGTGGATTTATCCTGCTAGAGAAATCGTGGTAAGCAGTTCTTTGACCTTTTTCTTTACAGTTCATATTTTGCAACTTTTCACATGTTATACTTATCTATTTTGTTGAGTGTGCGCCATGGTTTCTTGGAAGTGGTTACTGAAGAGTAGTTTGTCTTCCATTATGTCATCCTCCCATTTTTATAATCAACATCCACTTGTTTAATAAGAAACTTTCTATTTTTCTCCGTTATCATAATATATCTTTGCATTTAGTAGCAACATTGATGACATTTTTAGCACATGTTCTCAGTCATCAGCACTCTTCACTATCATAAACAATGGCTGGTGTGGAACTCCCAAGCCATAGAGGGCCCCTAATAATTGTGGAGCTAGGATGGAGCCATGAATCTATCGAGCTTAACATTCAAAGGAAAAACATATACCATGTATATTAACTTTTAAGTAGGGAGAAATCATTGCAAAGGTGCAGGAGAATATATCCATTCCATTTCATTTCTTTTGCTTTGATAATGATTTAATCGCAAATTATGCACTCACAAATCATAACTCTGTTTGTTTTAAGTTTGGAAATTAAGACATTTTGCTATAGAATTTTATATGGGTGCATATACACATTAATAGACACATACATGTGCGGAGAAGAAGATGAAGACAAAGAAGTATTAACATGGAATGAAATCCCAACACAAGGATATGGCATTGTAGCAAGACAACCTGTATACATGAACATTTAACTATATACTAATATAACATTTTGAAATTTTTTGCTAGAGATACAATTTGGCTCTCTTTGCACCTTTTGGGGCAATTGCTAGTTTTAAGAACTTAAAAATATGGTGTTCCTGATTATAGTTTTTATAAATATTATAGATCATGTGTCACATTTATTTATTTTTTTAATCAATGGCTATAAATGTAATTTTCATGATTGTCATAACTCTTCATGTAATTCTTTAAAGCCTGCTAGCTCAATGGAAGAGCCTCTGCCTTTCAAGTAGGATGGTGGTTTGGTTCTGCTAACATGAATTAATCAACAAAGATTTTGTAGTTTGTTTTAAATTAAATGTTTTTTATAGTGAGATATTTCTGGATTCATTGTTTTATATTGTCTCTACATGGACAAAAGTGATATTTAAATAAAAAGTTTATTGTTACAAAGCTAGTATTAAAGACATATTGTCTCTAATAAGATTGTTGTCTCTAGAGAGACAAAAGTGAAATTGTCTCCTAAGAGAAAATAATGTTTGTTTTATATATTGTCTTTATACAGAAAACTTTTTAAGACAATAATCTTTAACGAAATAATTTTTAAAACAATAATATTTGAGACAATAATTTTTTAGACACTCACTTAAAGACAAAATTTAAGACAATTGTCTCAAAGATTATATTAAAACCCCCTTTATGTAGTAGTGGTGGGATACCGCTTGTAGAAAAATCCCTCGTGGAACAGGCATAAAATGCCTATTTCAAAAATGAAAGCGTTGTTGATATCTTGGCAAATGAAATCTCTGCTATGGGGTGAAATGGGAAAAGCAGTTCTAAGATGGCATGCAACATACCATGAAGTAATATAATTAGCAGTTATAATATGTTTGGTAATAAATGAAGGAAGAAAAACCAAAAAACATCATTGTAATTATTAGTAGCAGGTTATTTCAAGTTATGGATACTTTGGATTTAAACAAGAGAATATGGTGGCATGACAATAGATAGGTTTTGTTTTTAAGAAAATCATTAGAGACTTTAGAATAGTATTCTTTTATATGGAAAAAATGGTGTGAATTTCCAGTTCATAACTATTGTAGATTAAATTCTAAGAGCTCAAAAATAAAAAACTAAAGCAAGTAGATCTACCACACATAGCACTGATATATACATCTTTTACAACATTCGTGTATAAATTAAGATTTATACACATAACAGAAAGCATAATGGCACCTATGTATAAGGTTTTGTGTATCAGTTTCTGAACAACAATAGGGAAAAAATTTGGAATTATTTATTTTAAATCTAATCATAGATAAAACCGTTAGAAGAGATGCATGCATAGTAAACAATATGTGAATTCTCAAGTTGTGAAGGGTGTGAAGTTTTGTATCCATGGCCACTTATAAGCAGCACGAGTTCGCAGAGAGTACGAACCGAAGGAAATAATATCAGCATTGCTATATAAGAATTTTAATAACATTCAACAGTTCCATCTATTTTCCCTTTCACTTTTAGACTAGACATTGGAAAGAGACGGGACAGGTATATGAAACCACACTTTTAGAGTGGACATTGGAAAGACGCAGAAGAGGTACATGAAACCATAGTGTAGTATAACAAACCAATTCCCTATCCATTCATCGAGTTCAAACAAATACACAGAAAATTTCTAGCTTTGCACAGTATCGAGAATTCCAGCTGGTTCGATAACATTATTAGAATCTCTTTTCCTTAAGAGAAAATTCAATAAGAGATATATTCCTACATGGTCACAAGCAACCGGAGATGTATAAATATATAACAACATGGGGATAAGTCCAGCGAAACCTTACTGATAATTTATATTAAAGTCGTTAAGATAACATAAGCACCACTGTCATTGGAACATAAAGACAGAAACCCAGCGACAGGATGCGAATAAGTATGGCAAAATTATGTTGGGTAAAATGACAAAAAAGACACGGTGTACAAACCATTCATAAACTACAAATAGCGCGCAAGAGCCTGTAGATGTCCTTAAAAGCGACCATCCAGTATAATTAGTCAATTACAGAGTAGGGAATAAGTTAACAAAAATTACAATGCCTTTAGCATAACTGTTGGCTACAAACCACCAACTAGATGCAAAATTGCAATGAAAACAAAATTTGGATAGTTATGCCAGATAAGAAATGGACTACGACATTCACAAGACTAGAAAGGGGAAACTTTAGCACAGTTAGAAATAGGCAACGTTAAGCTTTCACATTCATAGCATTCCCGGCATCCAGGTTCTAACAAGATGAAGATGTAACTCACCTCGCAGAAGGCAACAAGAAAAACCCAATGAATGACAGCTAGAGGGAATCCTGAGAGTAGCAGCACGAAACATAAAGCAAGGGTATATTGGGGTACGTGCACACAGCATAAAAAAGAAAGCAAATAACAGTAGACACCAGCAACAAAAACAAAGAATGCAGTATGCACAGGACTGCCAGTTCTGTCAAGCCACTACTTAGATCATGTGAATATTGTACCTGTAGAGATAAGGAGGTGGTGCTGGGGCTGGCGATGAACAGAAGCCTAGCAAAGGAAAAAAAAAGAAGAGGGTTAGTGTGAACCCTTGCACTAGAGAGAAAGAAGCTAACATCAGCATTTAGGGGAAGGAACAAAAAGACCCTTTACCTGTAGACGCCATGAGACAGACTCCTGTTCCAAATTGAAAACCATGTAAGATGACCGTAAGGAGGGTGTCGGTAATAAAAATACCAGTCGAACCATAGCCATGGTTGAGTCTACCACTCTACATGCCGATAAAATAGAAAAGAATAAGCCAAAATAGAAATTGATCATATGAATTTACAAGAAAATATTCAGTAAAGAAACCCTTTTACCTGAAGCAGCCGCCGTGACCAAACCCGTGCCTCCGAGAAGAAAAATGGAACCAGTGAATATCTTTGTGAGAAATGAGTGTTTAAAATTGTGGACGTCTCGACTGGAACACAACCTAGGCAAAGACAAGTTTCCAGTGCAAATGGCACAGCAAGGAGGGAAAGAAACCAGAGGGCAATGAAGTAGTGTTGTCCCATAATGTAGAAACCAACACTCTTTCGGAGAAAATGGCGAAATTTTACCAGAAACCAGGCCACAAGGCTCTGCAAGCCTTCCCCGAGAGCCGCGGCTGCAATGGTCGATGGCAAGGTAGGGTGAGGGAAAACGCCAATTAGGTTTACCACACTCACTCCCACCATTGATTTGCATACCACACTCACTCCCACGATTGATTTACCACACTCACTCCCACCATTGATTTGCATACAGATGCATCTAGTGCATTGAACACAAACCTAAGCAAGCCTGAACCACGACGTCAATGAAGTGAGGTGGGGACCTGGCAGTCTTGCATACCTCTGTGAGTCTTGTTGTGAGTCTTTGTTCCCTCTTGAGGATCTATGAGAAAAAATATGAGCGGTGGCCACAATTTTTTTTTTCACTTTTATAAATTTCTTTCGAGGAAATAAACTTATCTCTCCAATAAAATAATATTCCCATAATATGATGTCAAAATTTTCTTTTATCCCAATAATCCAATAGGTTTCAAAATATTTCTCGTAAATAATTAAGTTTTATAAATAAAACTTCATGAACTCGAAATTTCATAAGAAAAATTTCTTATAAATTGACTTCCAAAACGAGATATATATGTATATATATATAAATTTAAAACACAGTTGGTAAAACAAAAGTTATGTTTCTACCCTCATCATCCAAATTTAAAAATTGTTTTACCTTTAAAAAAATCGTAAACTGCCCTGCCTTTTAAAAACCCTGTTCCAAAACTTTCAAATTCTTTTTTTTCATAAATGTAGTAACATTCCCTTCGAAACGTATTTCAAAAAGTCCAATCCAGGGAACATGTTATTGAAACTCGCCTATATTTTTTGTTGGACAACATTCGATATGGATCTAAAAAAGTGGTCATGAGAGACTACGCGAGCGAGTCAACCTTGCCCGCAAATGACAAAATAACATCAAAACTTAGATGGACAATGCTCGGAACCCACGATCCTTTACGGTTTCCGTTTCCTTCTTGTAGAGAGCACAATCGGTTGAGAAGTCTCTGAAATCTCTAAAATCGCCTCTGTGCTCTCTGTACATAGGAATGCCAATAACATATGGGGTTTGTTACTCTTAGGAGAGAATTATGACAACTTGGATATGAATTTAATCATATGTTATTAAAAAAGCAAAGCCATAACTG